>CAIGRP010110547.1:0-38521 GCA_903798385.1 Fraxinus cuspidata
AATAGGAGAATGTATAAGCCAAGTGTTTAGTAGAGTAGAAATTTTAGGGCAAGGTCTTTATATAAAATTTTTGAATTGTGTGTGAAATAAAAAATTTGGAGAGAATTAGGTTTATTTAGATTTCAGTTGGAGCGCACGATGAGGTGGCGAGGTGCCATCTGTCACCATCATCGTTGAGACATTGGATGCAAGACAATAGAGTCATGTATCTCGTCTCCTTAATTGACATTTCCATTTGGTTGGTGCATTATCCAACATCATTAAACCCCCTACTCATAAGTCAACTACTCTATTGCTCGCAAGTATACAAACAAAGGGCCTCGCCCCTCAATCGAGGACCTTTCCAAGGTAACGCATCACTCTAATGTTAGTTGGCTAACTTTCTTGTCAATATTAGCAATCTCATTGTACACATCTCAATCGATCAAGTCAGAGCGCAGGTGACGGGACAAGAATTCATGAATGCTTATCAGGTACACGTGTCACACCCTCGTTGGTATAACCACCAACCCCTCTGAACTCCCCACACGTAAGGCGCGTGTTTCCCCTCCCAAGGGCTATCAACCTCTCAATCTATTGTCTAAGAGTTCTACACTCATCGATCAAGTGATTGTGGTCCTTGTGGAAGTTGTGAAAGTGATCTTGATCACTGCTCGCGGACGGAACCGCAATTTTATGTGCCACCTTACCTCTTTGTAGATTTTTATTTCTTGAGAATATGATCCATCTTAATCGTTACTAGAATATGTTGACTTGGAGTTTGTGATATAGAATTAAGTGCTATGTGCTTTGAGTAATATCGATAGTCACGTGGGAGATACCTTTTCTCCGACAATTGAGGGAATGAGTCTTCCTTTTTAATCTTATGCTCGTTACTTCTCTTCCATCATGAAACTCTTTGGTTGCACTCATCGCCTCCTCACAGTCTATGTATTCCTCTCGTCGCCTTTTTAACTCAACCATTGACTTTAGAGGCCGCTTCGACAACAATGTCTTAAAAATTATGGTTTCTAAGACCATTAACAATAGTAACAACCGAAGACATCTGCATGCCTTTTATTCCCAAGTTTACCATGTTAAATCGTGCATGTGCCCCCTCAAAGAATCGTCTTTACCATATATCACCTACATAAGCCTGATTGTGGTCTCTGTCTTTCGAGCACTACTCGAGAAGCAAGTAGCAAAATTGTTTGCGAAATCAATGGAGGTAATAAATTGTGGTAGCAATTTGTAGTACCACTCCTTAGCGTCGTTTTTCAATGTCATTGGGAAGGCTCTACATGCGATCACTTCAGGCATCCTATGCAATCTTATCGGTTCTTGGAAGAATTTGAGATGATCAACCTCGTCAAATTTTTTGATTTCTACCTCCTTAAACTTTTGGAGGAGCGGAACTGCCATAATCTCCAAACTAAAAGGATCTTCACTTTTCAAAACGGGCAGCCCCTTGTTCTTCCTCAGTGTGATGGCCTCATTAACTTTTTGACTCAATAACTCTTCGAGAGGTTGTAGATGACCATTTGGTATCACAGGCAGAGGTTGCGCTGCTGGTGGTGGAACATTTCCCCGACGACTGGATCGGCTCTTATTGTATGGACTCGCTCTCCTCGAGCATGGCAATTAATGCCGCAACCTGCGCTCGTAAGGCGTATTATACAGTTTTCTAAACAGAAAATCGTGTGTTGGTAGTTCCTCTGTTGTGGACGGCAGCAAAAGTGTGGGGTTATTACTCGATCTTCCTCTTCTGTAGACTGAAATAACTCCTTTTTCTTAGGTGGTTAACCTAGCTTCTTCCCACATACGATGGCATTGATGTATGTGTAGTTTATTGAGTGATCGCAGGTGGAAGGGCACAGTGGCACAAGATTTTCGGGTGGGAATGCAGGCGCGGATTACTTTTCAATAGCAAGGGAATTTTGGGCTAGGTCTTTGGATAATTGGATCGTGTGTTTGAATTGTGGGTGGAATTAATAATTTGGAGGGAATTAGGTTTATTTATAGACTTCGAGTAAAGGGTGATGACATGTTGAGTCATTGAATGCAAGACAGTCAAGCAGTGCATCAACGCATCTCCTCAATCAACAACCCATTTGGACGGTGTGCCATCCAACATCGGTAATGGTGACGATTGTGAATTTACAAGGTAGAAAATTTAACTTTTGTAAACATTTTTTTTCTTACTCTTACCTAACAAACAAATATTACTCAATTAACTTATCAGAACTTATCAGTTTATGCTGTGCAGCGATGGATCTGAAACCAATGTCACACTCACAGTTGGAGAGGGCGTGCCCGCTTTCAAGAACACCATGTTAACAGAAATGACTTCTCCTTCAGCTTTGAGACCTGCCTTCACTAAATCAAACTGAGCAGCCCTGAATCTCCTGACGCTCTCAATGCTTTTGAGTAGATTCTCCATTGCAGTATTATCATAAAGCTTTGCCCCGTGACCAGGCGCCCCAGTGGCCTTAATCACTAACCACCACGGGCACCTTTCTGCATAGAACAACCTGTAATTCTCAGTGGGTGAGGCCAATCCCTCATCAAGCACAACCCCAACATTCATCTTCTTGAAAACCTCTGAATCAGCAAACTTTTCGGCACCGTCATGTCCACCAATTTCCTCATCGGGCACAAAAGAAAGGTACACGGTGCGAATTGGGCGAAACCCTGAGGTCTGTAGCTTACCAATGGCTTCCAAGTACTGAAGACTGACACACTTCATATCCTGAGAGCCTCTAGCATAGATATGGCCTGTAGAAGGGTCAAGGTGGGCATCAAAAGGCGCGTGTGCCCACTTTTCCTGCTCGGCCGGGACGACATCCGTATGCGAATTGAGGAGGACAGAGGGGAGGCTGGGGTCGCTGCCGGCCCATTTGAGGAGGACCAACGGCTTGCCCTTTACGAATTCCAGGATTTGGGATTCGAGGGAAAGGGAATTGGCCACTGAGACTATGAAATCGGCGGCTTTGTGGTAGTTGGGTTCGGGATGGGCAGTGTTGATTGTCAGGTATTGTTGGAATCTCGATATGATTGCTGAAGAATCTGTAAACTCGCCACCGTTAACTGTTGCTACCATAACCGCCAATGAAAGAATTAGTGATAGATAAGGCAAGCAGGGCCGGCGAGACTGCCGGCGGTGTTGGAAGGCTTCGCCACCGCCATTCATCTTCTCAGTCGCTGTCTGCTTGAGCTTTTGACACTAACTCTAGGGAGTGTTGCAGATTATTAGGGTGCAGGGCTATGGTTAAAAACTAAAAATAATCGTGTTGACTAATGAAAAATTTAATTTAAAATTTACTTATTTTTCATAAGTAAATTTATGGTTTCAAAGTCGCACGAAGATCCTATCTTACAACACAAGTGGAAATCAAAGATTCATATTGGATGGAGTAAAATATTAATAAACTCTATGTAACCAAGTACAGTTAACTTGTTTTCCTTTGTAATACTAACCAAATGCTATTTTATATTCCTACGAAACAGGCAAATGATGATGATTGTTATGCTTCTTCATCCGAGGATTCGTGCACAACGCTGCCCATTTTGGCTCTTTTAGCTCTAGGAAGAGCAGCTTCATCCTCACTCTCAGAATCCTCTGCAGCCAGAGGACTAGACTCGGGCGCCAGAACGTTTTCAGTTTCTTTGCTTCCAGATTCTTTGGACGATTCACTTTCAGCATCACTGCAATTATAGTTTTCCAGTTCTCGGTTCGGGTTTTCTTCTTCCAATGCATCTTCACTTGGCTCTACAATTTTGAAATCTCGGGATGTGCTACGTTTGGCATGCCTCAACAGATTAATTTTGGTGATCTTGCTCAGTCGGATGAGATATTTCTCATAGTCTTCTATCTGGAAGATCAAGTCCGGGATGCATCTGTTTTCTCTTTTGATTTTATTAACAAGTCCTCTAGTTTTATTGCCCTCTTGTTGGTTCTGCAGATCAGCAATGACAAAACCCCAAGAATTATGAAATCCTAAATTTATCATAAATGAAGAATAAAAGCAGCAAGGGAATACATGAGAAATACCTGTTGCATCTGGGACACAAAGTTGTAAATAGGGGCAGTTAACTGCCTGCAAGTTATTTCCACGAGTTTCTGGTAATTAAGGCTCGGTAAAACTTGCTTGCAGCCTTTAGGAGCAATACGCAGTTTTGACATTCTAGCTAGGTTCTTGTAAAACTTTGCAGCAATTCTCACTAAATACTCTGCTTGAGGATCTGCATTTTCAGTGGAGATAAATTATAATGAGCCAACAAAATGCACGATGATTTGCACAATTTGCATGTGTTAGCAACTACATACCCTTGAGGGTCATGGCAACGAAAAAAGATAAGACCTTCACGAGGGCTTCTGCTCTTGAATAAAGTGTCTCTTCCAATACTGATCCAGAAGCAAATATACCCGTTTGATTAGGAGGAATGCCTTTTCGAGTAGCTGTGTAGTATGTATTCAGTCTTGTTATAATCCAATCCATGTCAACGACGGTTGATTCAGCCAACTGCAGTAGGATAGAAGCTATTGCATCATCTGTTGATTTGTTTATGATGCGGAAGGTTTCAGATTTCTCTAACGGATCACTGTCATCTGATCCAGTCACTTTTGAAAGTTCTTCAGCCATTTCTTGGGCGACCAGTAGGTCACTAGGAGGCGAGCTTAAAGAAACAGCAAGAGAGACCAAGCTTTTAGCAACCTTAGAATTTGACACATCACTGTTTTTGCAGATGCTTATAGCCCACATGGCAACAAGATTCTTCCTTTCCTCAGGCAATTTGTTGCCAATCATAGCTGTTATATCACAAAGAATCTGAGAAAATAGATATTCGTGTTAATGCGTATTAGAGGTAAGAAAGCACGTCAATACACTGACGTAAAGAAACCATTGTTCATGGCATAAAGAGTTTCTATTTGAACTTCATTTTCTGACAAGGGAAGGAAGAAAATATAATTACATGTCGTGTGTGTTCCCCATAATGTCACTATCAAAAGTTCTCTTCCAAATAAGATCCGCGTTTTCATTTCTCTTCGGTTTAATCATGACTGTAGATTTCTGACCACAAACTTATCTCTAGCTCTTGCAAGAAGAAATATGAAGAGCATTCACCAATTTTCTATGTTTCTACTTTCATTTTCTCTCCGATTTCAAGAAAATATAATTTATCAGGTTCTGCACCAGATGTCTCAGAGTTAACATCTAACATTCAAGCTTCTTTTAGAACCCCAGATTAAGAATGAGGGGGAAAATAAAGTTCGACAAGATTATCACTCATGCATGATGCAGGCGCCAGCACATTCAATTTCAACTATATTTTTAGTTTTCCTAGCTTATATAAATAAATAAATATAAGATGAACCAATTGCATTTTTCAAAATGATTTAACTTTAAATTAATCATGTATTCTCAATTCATGAGTGTCGTTATAGGATATTTAAAAGGTAGCTTATGAGAGCTCGCGAAGCTAGCTTACAATCCATGAAGATCTAAGCAAGCTAAAAAAAGTTCTCGAGCTTTCTTGGCTCTTTTCCAGCCACAACCTAAGGTATTATAATTACATTTAGCGAAAGTGATAATTTTTATTGTAAGTACTATACAAAGACGAAACAAATAAAACAATGTTGAGGTCAAGATGAGTTCACCTGAGCTTCGTGGAAGAAAGAAAAAGCAAGAAACTCAGTAAGCAGTGGTTTAATATTCCTCTTAATGAATAATTCTTTGCTTCTTGTGTTCTGATCATCAATGCCTTCAGCTAATTTACATTCATCAATGACGTGGAATTCCATAGAATGGGTCGATTCTTGCTCAAGTCCAGGAGACGAGACCAAATCATCAATTAAGCCCACATATTTTGAGCTATGCAAACTTATCTCAATCAATTTCTTCAAGCAAAGCAATCCCAAATGAATATGTTCCTTTCTATCTTCAACATCTTTCCTTCCCTCGGATTCTTTTCTCTTTTTATCTATATCAGACTTGAGACGCCAAATCAGTTTCAGCAGTGGAGACCCCAACAGCTTAATATCACCATAAATCAATGTCTTCCAAGCATCATCTTTATCCGAAAAAGGAAAAAGTTTTAACTGGCAAGAGCAAATATTTAAAACGGAAGAAAGAAGTTCAGAATTTGAAGCCGATGCCTCGCCGGTGGACAACTGCACGTGGTTCTGAGAAGATGCTCCAGTTCTAGAGGAATCACCTGTCAATGATTCTATTGCCATTTTCAATAGCTGACAGATGCTTGGCATTGCCAGAAGAGGTGTTCTTTCTGGAGAAGGCTTATTGCTGCCTGGAGCAAGTCTATCTGGAGCATCACTAGCAGTAGATCGTACTGTCCCTCTTCTAATACCATTGCTTGGTGGAGAAATAGATGTATGCTTTTCCAAAGAATCATGAAAGCCAACTAACGTTAAAAGTTCCCTTTCCAGTTCCGTTTTGTTCACATCTGTTGCTTTCTCCAATTCAGTAACAGTGATGTTCAACATTACCTCAACAATCCCCAACAAAAGGATAGCACGGAATCTCAGTTTTTCGTCTTCTATGGGGATAGAGCCTGAATTTTGACTTTTACACAGCAGGCCTGATTAAACATGCAAATAATACTAACAGGAATTCTGAGCATTTAAAGAAGAGTTTTAGTAGAGAAACAGGGTACAGTTTCAATTATTATGCTGTAAAGTATCTGATTCACAGGATAAGAATCAAAAAGAAATAAACTATCGCTTTTAGTACACAGACTCCAGACAAACTACTGAAAAGAAAAAAATGAGTGAAAAGCAGTGTTGACCACCAAAAAAACATCATCTAAATGTAAGGAGAAGTTCAATAAAAAAAATTATGCACCTTCTAAATTCCCATTTCTTAGAAAATTCCGGATCTTCACTAACGCATTGGAGAATGACTCTCCAGACAACACTTTTCCAGCCTGATCAGTTTGATGCATTGTCAAGGTAATGATGACTAGAGATTCTACATTATTTGGATCTTTATGTCATGAAATGGAGATACCTCATTCTCTTGTGTGATAGAGAAGCCGAAGCAAGCCCCTGAATCTGGAAGAGGGTCAGATCTACAATGTGGTTGAAGAAAAAGAATCAAAGAGATGCAAAACATAAGGCAGTCCAGTGGCTCTTCAATACAAACTCCACCACAGTCTAGTTTAGCGCATAGGTCAATTGCCAATGGTACATCTGCATCCTGGAGTACAATATTTTAGTGTGGAGTGTCAAATTGTGAGAACATGTAAAATTATAACTAAACAGTCAGACCAGATGAGAGAAAATCAGAAAATTAAAATAATATTCTTCTGCAATATCATAGAGAGCCAACATTAGTTGCACAAGTGTTGCAAATAAATACCTCTCTGTAAAATCGTAGGAAGTGAGGCAAGAGAAAATCGAAAACAGCCTCAACAAATAAGTGATCCACCAGAACAAGCTTCACTAAGCCATGATACAGGACCTCCCTCACGCTTGCCTGGAAACATAAGTTGAATTAAAGTGGAAAGGGGCATAATCTTTTTAATAATGTTTTCCATCCAGAATAAAAAATCATTGCTCCATTACATTTACTATTGTATTCATCATGTTGTTGATATATGAATCAAAAAGATTTCTTAACTAGTCCAAAATAATCAATTTTTGTGAGGTGTCTTCTCACTTGAGAAACTTTAAATCACAGACGTTAACATTGGAGGCTTAATGTAGTGCACTAAATTACAAATAGAGATTCGATTTCGGTATTCCATAATCATACGACAGAGTAAACAAAAGGTACAAGGAAAAGGTAATGAAACATTTGGAAGGCACCTGCTGATAAAGACATCTTTGTAGCAAACCACTGAGCTCTTCAAAAAGCCCTGCCCCAGTTGCATGGGGTATTTCAGCTTGCTGGCTGCAACTTGCCTGACTACTTGATTCTTGAAAAGAAAACAGTCTATCTCCTTTTGATTGCTTACATGCTAATATCAGATCAATAATAGCTCCAGTAGCAGCAAGACGAACTGAACTTTCTCGTCTAAACATAGCCTTGCGCAAAACCAAGATGGTATAGTCCTGCATTTTGGAAAGAATAAGAAGACGGGAGAATAAGCAAAGTTAACTCAAGTCGGTTAGAAGTATTAAAGATATCTTCTTGCATATAACTTGGCACTAGAGAATTATTAGGCTGAATAATGAATTGCAGCATTGAGTACCTGAAGAACACGATTGGTCTTGATGAGAGGTAATAGAACTGTAACAAGATGAGAGGAAATCTTGTCATGCATGAATGTGAAATAATCCAGCATTTCCTTCAAGTGTGAAACATGATCTAACATTGGGTGTGGGTGAATCAGAGCGAGATATCCGAGCAATCTAGTGGCAAACAAATAAGATCAATAGTACATAATGCAAACTAAAAGACCTAAATAATGGTAACTAATGGTTACCTTATGACGGGATGGCCTCGTTCAGGCTTTAAAGAAAGAACCCGAAATTTGCATTGCTCAATTATCTGCGTAAAATATAGCCAAATCAGACTGTATATGTATTCTACAATTGATAAATTGAAATGCATGCAGAAAGCAACTGTTCATCAAAAAAATAATTTCAGGCAGGCAATTATTTCCTCAAGATTTATATCCTAAAGATATTTCTTCCAGAAAAGCTCTCTTTACCCTTCAATGCTACTTCCCACATGGAAGGGAAAAAGAGTGACATATTTCATATTAAGCAGGCATCCTATACTGAATTACTGACCTCATTTCTTGCCATGTCATGCATTTCAAATAAACTTTTCAGAACCTGAGTAGCCAGCTCTTCAGAACCCATCAGACCATCAGAATTGGACAATTTTTTTCGGTTTCCTTCTTCTACTCCTTCAAGTAATCCAAATCCAAATTGGACAATGCTTGGTACAATGTGCTCTCTTCCATAATGGCTCTCATTAACCTACAAACAAGGACAGAGTAAAGACAGAAAAAAGAGATATGATGTAGTTAGACAAAATAAGACCTTGTTTGATCCCCATTTTTTTTAAAAATACATTTTTCTCCTTTTTTTTTTCAACCACATGTTCTTCAATAAAATAATATTACAAGCAATCCAAAAACTTTTCCTTCAATTTTAAACACACGTTTTCCATCAATCTACTGTTCCAAAATGCATTCTAATAAAAATAAAGGGGGGGCTCAAACAGTCCCGAAATGTATAACACGTATTGCTGTGCTTTACTCAAGTTATCAGACAAAGTGGACAATCACCTAATGCCAAGAATGATGCAGAATCCTATGGCAGACACTGCCTAAGATCATCATTCACCATCTATTTGGTTCATAATCCCCTTGAAATCGTATTAATCATACTTTTTGTACACACCGAGTGGGAATTCATAAAATCCAGGTTGAAGCAAGTGTTTTGTTTGAAGTTCCAAACAATGAGGACCTAGGAAATTGTGCATTTAAATTACATATTTGTTGATTGACTTTCTCAAATAATTGTAAGTACGACATCATATATTTTTTATGCACAGTGTAGATTTACATATCAAGGGAATATCAATATTAACACAGTGGCCGGTGCAGTATAAAAGGAAGGTAAGCTTACAGCTTTAAGCACAGCCTTCTCTATGACTCTGGCATTCTGCAGATATTCTTCCTTCAGTTCATCTGATAGCCATTTACAGACTCTGAAACAAAAGGATGGATTGATAAACAAATCATACAGGATTTGGAGTGAAATTGCTGAAAGAAACAAGAAAACCATAGTCGCCACTAATCTGCAGTTGAAGTAGTTAATATTAGATAATTGCACGAAGAAAATAATAGCTGACATGGATCACCAACGGCTACTAAAAATGATAAATGTCTACAACACAAGTTTCAGTCACAATGCCTTCCCGTTGCTACTTCAAATGTCCAGAAAAGGACAATGTCCTGAACACATTTAATCAAGTAAGACGACTAGTAAAACTGATATTGGCTTGTAAATTGAAATCATTGCACATTTCAAATCTTCTCATATATAAATCAGGCTCATTTAACCACAAATGCAATGATAAGCTTCCTCATAATTTAAGCCATGGATAAAATCAACAGAATAAGTATGCAGTCATTTCTTCCAGAAAATTTATGCCACATGCAAAATCAATAGCACAAGTCTCTTTCTCTAAGGGTGCATTTGATTGACATGGAAAATATCGTCTAGAAAAGAAAATGTTTCCTTGTTTTGATGCAAACAAAAACCTACTCTCACCAAAGAAAATGTTTTCCTTGAAAACAAAAAAAAAATTAGGCATATTTTCAAAAGTTGAAAAATATTTTCAATGGAGAACTATTGCAATCAAACACTACAAAATAGGAATTCGGGTGAAAAACGCAGGTTTGTTATCTTTACCGTTTTCAAGCCGTTTTCTGTTTTCGATTTTTCAAAATAGCGAAAACGCGTTCTCTTTCCAATTTTCGAAAACGCGTTTTTGAAAACAAGTTAAAAATTTACAAAGAAAATCCAAAACGACAAAACAAATTTGTCGTTTTGGGTGTGTTCAGTTATAATCAAGTCAGAATTTTCAAAACGCGTTTTGAGTATTTTCAAAATGCCAAAAAACTCATTTTCAACAATTTCAAAATGAATACTCAAAACTGAAACAAACAGCCCTAACATTTTCATGGAAAATAAATGCAATCAAACACACCATAGGTACAAAATATGCAATAATAATCTTTCTTGTAACTGGTAGAAGTACAAAATCAAAACAGAATAAATCAAGCATGAGGTGGCTGATCAAAAAATACAAAATATAAATATAAAATAAAACAAGACAAGACAAGACAAGACAAGACATTGGCATATTAATTAAACCCATAATCACATACTGCTTACTTTGCGAAGTTGTAATCTTTATAAGCATTAAACAATGCAGTTCTGAGAACTCCAATAGCACTCTCACTGAACCTCCTAATTCTAGCCACCGACAGCAAAAGGGCAACGGTAAAATGATTCAAAACCCGAGAATCCGACCTCACCAGCCCCAAAACCTCCTGTCCCAACGAAGGATCCTGCTTTACCGCAAAATTTACATGCAGCAAAACAGTCCCCTCCACTTGCCTCATGATTGAACCACCCTTGATTTTACCACCAAAATAAGAAACAATCCCTTCAATCACATCTCTTTTACAAAAACCTTTCGAGGCCAACACCAATAATTGGTAAACCAGCCCTGGCAAATCCTGCATTTCGATGTTGTTTCGCATTCCATTAAAAACTCTTTCCAAAAAATCCCTTTTTCTCTCTTTATCAATACATGAAAAATCGCGGATTATTTCCACCAATTTCACCAACACAACCTTGCTCCACTCACAATTAAGCAAACCATCAATCACCGAGTTTATGTATTCAATGGGCTTCTCGATTTCGTTGGAGATTCTGACTAATTCAAGACACTTTGGGAGGAGAACTAGGACGTGGGCATCTTCAAAATCCTTGACATCATGAAGATACATGATGATTAAATCAATAGTTTCGGGAATTTTCGTAATTTCAATTGCATCAAGGTGTACGGCGAAGAGCTGGAGAGTGGAGAGCGAGTGGTGATCATGCGGGATTTTGCGGGAAGTGAAGAGGGGAAGATAAGATAGGAGGAGGGAGGGGAGGATGGACGAGAGGGCGGAGGGGTGGTGGGAGGTCAGAGAAAAGAGGGCGGAAATATATTCGGCCACGGCAGAAGACGAATTAACAGAGGCGGCGCGTGAATCGAGGTAGAAGAGGAGAGTGGGGTGGGAGGACTCGGAGAGAAGAAATGGCGGGAGGTGCACGGGTGGAGGTTGGGAGGAGATAGGGCAGTGTTGCTGCTGGGCTAGCTGGACTAATTCTATATCCGTCAGCGGCGGCGGTTGTGGTTGTTGTTGTGGAGGGTTGTTGTTGGCGGTGGCGGAGCCGTGTTTTGGCGGTGCGGTAGCGGTGGCGGCTGTAGCGCTAGACATGGTAGCATTTGTTTTTTTGCGGTGAATTGGAAGGTTTGATTTCCATTTTAGTTCATTTTGGGCGGGAAAAGTTAAGAGAAATATTTGCAAATACGGTAATTAGCACATAACGTCCTCACATTTCACTCTTGTAGTGGAAAATGNCAAAATTCATGATGATGATGATACTAAATTGACAAGAGACGGAGAGAGAGAGAGAGAGAGGCGGAGTTGAACGTTCAGAGCTATCTTTTTGAACATTCGGCAAAAAGGGTAATTAACACATAATATCCTAACATTTCATTATTATTGTGAAAAATGTTCATACCTTTCATTTTTTTGTATTTTCAATCTTATTTTCACATTTCATTGCGCAAAAAGTCATTTTCACCTATTTTCTCAATTAAAAATTATGAAATGACAAATATACACCTCTCTTTAAATTAAAAAAAAAACTAATTGCAATTACAATTCCAATTTTTTAAAAAATATCAAATAAGTCACAAATAAATTATTAAAAGGGTTATTAGCACATAATGTCCCTACATTTTTCTATTATTGCAAAAAATGTCTCTATCTTTTTTTTTGTCATTTCACCCTTAATTATACATTTAATTGCTCAAACCATCATTCATGTCCATTCTCATCCAATTTCTCGATAAAAAGCTATGAAATGACGAATATACCCTTTCATTTAAATAAAAAGTTAAATTATGAATTGCAACCATGGTCCCAATTTTTTTTAAAAATGAAAACAAGTCCACGATAAATTATTTTGAAAATTCATTTTTTTGAAAAAAGTGTAAACGAGTCCCGATTAAATTTATTTAAAATTTTTTAAAAAAATTAAAAAGTGCAACGACTCTCAAATAAATTATTAAAAACATATTTTTATTTATTTAAATAGGAGGGTTTATTCGTCATTTCACTGTTTTTATATTGAGAAATTTGATGAAAATTGATAGAAATGATGATTTTTGCAATTAAATGTCTAATTAAGGGTGAAATGACAAAAAAATAAAATGTATGGACTTTTTTGCAATAGTAGAGAAAAGTATGGATATTATTTGCTAATTGCCCTTTTAATAATTTATTTGTGATTTATTTAGACTTTTTTAAAAAAATTGGGACTGTGATTGCAATAAATTTATTTCTTTTTGTTTTTGTTTTTGTTTTTGTTTTATTTAAAGAGAATGGTATATTGATCATTTCATAATTTTTAATTGAGAAAACATGTGAAAATGACATTTTGTGCAATGAAATGTGGAAATAAGTGTGAAAATGCCAAAAATGAAATGTGTTGACATTTTCCACAATAATAATGAAAGGTGAGGACGTTATGTGCTAATTACCCTTTGCAAAAACTCAATATACTTTTTATTTTATTTTATTATAACGAAACGCAGCCAAATAAAATCAAAAATACAATCGGCTCATTTCTGAATGAATGTGAAATTAGTAGTAAAGGAAGCAAGCAAGCGAGTTGGTTATCTCATTCCTACTTATATATAAAATAAAATCAACCACATCCTACCTCATTAAGAAATATTACAATATTAGAAATTATCGGATGATTTGGTACCAAAAAATTGACAATGCGATGGTATATGTTAATGGTTGTTAAGGCAAAGAAAATGATTAAGTTTAATTCATAGAAACGTAATTAGACTTTAGAAAGTGGAAAGAAAGAATGTAATGAGGAAGAAAAACAAAATGAAAACTGAAATTCAAGACAAGTGAAAATACTTTCTCCTTAAGGCGACATTGTCTCGCAACGGTGTTAATGAATTACGGCACTTGTCTCCCAAGATACAACGGATACAACTTGTGGTAGAAACACTTCAAACCACAAGCAACAAAGAACTTAGAACGAAATTTCTCTCTATACGAAAAAATGTTTTAGAATGATTTTTGGAGAGTATTTTGTAAGAGTTTGATATAATGCTCATTTGCGTTAATAGTTTTTATGACTTGGTTCATTTTGGCCCTGAACCACTCTAAGGTTTCATAAGTGTTTAGAAAATTTCAGTCCTTGAAGAATTTTCATTGAGACGGCCCCACCTTACACTTACATTGGTGACCTTCTATTATGAGTATTATGCCCTACTTCACTTGACTTAATCAAGGTATAAGAGTCATTAAAAAGATATCTTAACGTTAACATTATTCAGAAAGCACTTTTAATTATCATATGAATGAGTTATGAAACATTTTCCCAAGTGCTTCATTGAATCTTCTTAATTTAATTGTCTCATTGAACCAAAATCTTGGGATCTTCAGTCAACAAGGTAGAGTTATCATTACAAAGATTAAGCTTTAATCTCATTCTTTTCGATAGACAACGTAATTGATCTCTCGGTAAACTTTTTGTAAGTGGATCCTCGATGTTCTCATTTGATTTCTCAGAATCTATGGAGATGTACCATTAGAGATTAGTTGTTTGATGGTATTGTGTCTACGACGTATATGTCTAGACTTACCATTATATATACTGTTTTGAGCTCTTCCAATAGTCAATTGTCTATCACAATGTATACTGATAGCAGGTACGGGCTTAGACCATCATGGAATATCTTCCAAGAAGTTACGAAGTCATTGTGCTTCTTCCCCGACTTCGTCTAAAGCAATAAACTCTGATTCCATCGTTGATCGAGCTATACACGTTTGCTTTGTTGACTTCCATGATATAACAGCTCCATCAATAATAAATACATAACCACTAGTAGACTTAGAATCTTATAACATATGAATACTTTAATTGTAACACTCACTTGTATTTTTTACTAAGTGTAAACTTGAGTCAATATGAATTTTTGCAGAACTTTTCTCAAATACATTAAACCTTTTTAAGTATACTTTTAATGTAGTGAGATTGTGAAAGTATAATTTATTTTAATGTTCTAGAGACCTTAATCCCTAATATTACATCAGCCATACCGGAGTCTTTGATGTCAAAATATGTGTTAACATTCTCTTGGTGTTTATCATTATTTCGTGACTATTTATCACTATCAACATGTCGTCTACATATAGACATACAATCATGTAAGCTTTTGGTGTATGTTTAATGTATACACACTTGTCGCACTCATTTATCTTAAACTCATTATACAACATTGTCTTGTCAAACTATTGATGTCATTGTTTAGGTGTTTGTTTCAATCTATACAAGGATTTAACTAATTTACAAACTTTTTGTTTGTGATTATGAGAGATAAACTATTCGGGTTGTTCCATGTATATCTCATCTTTTAACTCACCATTTAGGAATATCGTCCTTACATCTATTTGATGAATATCAAGGTTATGTAATGCTGCAATAGCAATTAACAACCTTATCGATGTGATTTTAATTACGGGTGAATAGGTATCAAAGAAATCAAGTCATTTTTGTCTATATCCCTTTAGCAACCAATATAACCTTATATTTGTCAATGAATTCATTGGTTTAAGTTTTCTTTTGAAAATCCATTTACACTCTAAAGGTATGTTCCCATGAGATAAATCAACTAAGTACCAAGTATGATTTTGCATTATAGAATATATCTCACTATTGATAGCTTCTTTCACTTCTTTCCAATGCGGTGCTTCCGGTGCAAACATTGCTTCATCGAAAGTCTTTGGTTCATTTTCTACTATATGGGTTAGAAAATCCATGACAAATGGGTAGATATTCTAGATCTTTTACTACGTTTTAGTTCTTCCTCATTTAAAGTGTTATTTGTAGTAGCATAAGTTCTTTTATTTGAACTTGTATTTTCCATATTCTCATATGAAAAAATACTCTCGAAGAATTATGCATTTATCAATTCAATTATTGTTCATACATGTACATCTTGAATTTCAAATTTAAGTACAAGGAAACGATATACACTACTATTATTGGTGTATCCAATAAATATGCAATCAATCGTCTTATAATCGATTTTCACTCATTTAGGCTTAGGCACTTCAACTTTAGCCAGACACCTCCACATTTTCAAGTATTAATAAGAAGGAAGATGACCCTTCTATAATTCATAGGTATCTTGTTAAGAGTGTTATTTATCGATATAATAGCTTCCTCCCACAAGTTTTGAGGTAGACCCGAACTTATCAACATTGAATTCATCATCTCTTCAAGAGTTCTATTTTGCGTTCAGCAATACCATTTGATTGATGTGAGTAAGGTGTCTTTGTTTAATGAATGATTCTATGTTCAGAACAATATTCTTCATACGCTGCCACGTATTCACCACATCTATCACTATGAATACTTTTTATTCATTTATTAAGTTGATTTTCAACTTCAGTCTTATAATGTTTAAAGACATCTAAGACTTCGTCTTTACTTCGTAGTAGAAAGACATAACAATATTGTATACAATAATCAATGAAAGTTATAAAGTATTTCTTACCACTTTTAGTTTGAACAAATTTCAAGTCACATATATCGCTATGTATTAACTTTAAAGGTGTCGTGTTCCTTTGAATTGAGTGAAAATGTGTTTGACCAACTTTGCTTCAACACATATTTCATACTTATAATTAGAATCAATCTTAAGCGTCGAAATTAAACTTTGGTTCATAAGTTTGCGCATAGATTTATAATTAATGTGTCCTAATCGACTATGACATAAATAAGACAACTCAAGCATATAAGTAGAATTCATAAATTTATTCATAATGCTTTGTTTTGGTACAATTATAAGAACGTTCATTTTAAACACTACATCACATAAGTATCATTTATCAACATACATATCATTCTTAGTGAGTACAAATTTATAGGATACAAATACAAGTTTAAAGTCATTTTTGCTAAATAGAGACTCGAATACAAGATTCTTGCTAATGTCTGGTACATGTAGGACATTGTTGATGACGAGTTCTTTACCGGATATCATCTTCAAAGTAACTTTCCTTTGTCCTTCAACTTTTGAACTTGCTAAATTTCCTATAAAAAGTTGTTATCCATTTAACTCTTTGTAGTTAGATAACATAGTCTCGTCTGCATAAATATGATGGGTAACACCAATATCAACCCAATTCCCTTGAATTTCCAACATTATTATATTCAGAAATAACTGCTGAAAGATTCATCTCTTGTATCCCTTCAAAAGGGTTTCTCTTTAAACCACATTTGCTTGTGCGTTCTTCTAAAGCTTTCAACATTCATTAGAGGGATGTCTAGCTTTTCTATAATTGAGTTGCTTTTAAACTTCTTAACTTTCTTGGAGTTGGCTCTTTTGGTACCACATCGAAGATCTTTCGTTTCCCGTTGACAACATTCAATCAAGTTTCAACAAAATTTGCTCCAAGTTGAATAATATATTTCATTTCGGTGTTTCTATTGTCTTCCTCGATCCTCAATTGGATTATCAATTCTTTCAAATTCATCTCCTTGAGTTTGTACTTGAGATAGTTTTTAAAATTTCTACACATAAGAGGCAGTTTCTCAATGATGGCTGCAACTTGGAAGGACTCACTCAATTTCATATTTTCAGCATGTTTATCATGAAGTAGGACTTGAAGTTCTTGTACTTGACTTACCATAATTTTGGAGTCTACCATTTTGTAGTCCAAAAACTTGAGAGCAATGAATTTCTTTGTTTAGGCATTCTCGATATTGTACTTATTTTCCAACAAATCTCATAAATCATTGGCCGAGTCCATTGAACACACACTCCATAAAGTGTATTGTCCTATCCATTTAGGATATAATTTTTGCAAAGGAAACTCGAATGCTTCCATGTGTTTAACGCAATAATCGATTTACAAATATTTTCTCCTTCTTGTACAGTAGGAGCCCTTTCTTTTAAGAACTTTGCCAAATTCAAAATAGTAAGATAAAACAATATCTTTTGTTGCCATCTTTTAAAATCCATACCTCCAAACTCTTTCGATTTCTCCCCTTGTGGGATGTGAGAGTTTGGTATGGGTATGATCTAAGGCAGAACCACATGGTTCGTACCATATGTTGTTTGACTAGAAGTGGTCTCAACGGGATTCATTTCTATTACAAACAAAATTTCAACATACAAAATATAGAAAGAAAAGAATTGCACACAAAAAACTTATTCCAAATATGAAAAAAATGATGTAACAACCAAAACAAACGGGTATTGTCTTAAGTTTGTCGGTGCGATATTATATGTTTATGGTTGTTAAGGCAAAGAAAATGATTAAATTTAATTCGTAGAAACGTAATTAAACTTTAGAAAATGGAAAGAAAGAATGTAAGAAGGAAGAAAAACAAAATGAAAACCGAAATATGAGGGGAGTGAAAACACTTTCTACTTAAGACAATATTGCTCTGCAACAATGCTAATAGACTACGGCACTTGTCTTAAAAGATATAATGAATACAACTTGTTAAAAAGGCTTCAAACCACAAGCAACAATGAATTTAGAACGAAATTTTCTCTCTACATGAAAATGGTTTTAGAACAATTTTTGGAGAATAATTTGCAAGAGTTTTTTATGTAATGCTCAACGCAAATGATATGAGATGCTTAATGGATATCAAAGGGTTATTTATATAGAAGAGGAAATGTTGTTAGTGAAATGTCGCGCCCCAAATTTAGTAACATTTGCCAAAGGTTGCAGCATTTGTTGTCGCTAACCTGTCGCTCGAACGACAATGACACCCTTTAATCAGAGCTTTTCTCGCTATCCAGTCGTGAGACCATCGCTCGAGCGATGAGACCATTACTCGAGCGATGGGCAAGCGATGAAGATAATCAATTTTCCAGCCCGTCTATCTTATTTTTCTATCCAACTTTGGATCGTAATTTCTCATTCATTCGAAATTGATTTTGAGATTCAAAATATACCACGACGATCTACTCGACGAGTAGAATAAGTTAGTTTATTTATATTCAAAATTTAACTATCGAGTTAAGTTCGAATATTTGATCGAAATTGATACGAAAGTCACTTTTTCATACTTAATTTCATTCTCTAAACCAAATTCTAAAAAAAAATTACCATTATAAGGTGTTGGAGAGAATCTAGTCATCTACCTCAAGCACCCCAATCTTGAGCAATGAGATCTTGAAATATCAAACTTTCTTGAAGTGCAAGTGCCTCGACATAGCTACAGAAAAATTCAATATACTTTTATTCATGAAGAGAAAACTTTAAACTTTTATTTTCCAATAAAGAAATAAATCCACCACGTTTTCATAAATAGTCAATATTTATTTCTACCACTCGAGTTAGATCTTGATATATTAATTTATCGTACTATTTATATTAATAATTTGTATATGTAATATTAAATCATACTAAACAGTTTAACAAACATTTTTTTTTTCCTCCATTGGACAAAATTTGTAAATTATTCATGAATGGTCAAACTTTATTTTCGATCACTCGTTTCAATTGACACGCAAATATTATCTATTCATCTGACACTCTTTTTTTTTATTTATAAATTAAACCGTTTATAAACTTTTCCAAACCGAGTCAAAACATTTTTTAATTCCAACAATCTAATTTACAGCATCAAACATTGTGGGAAATTTCAAAACGTTAGTGGACTGGGCCCAAAATTAAGGCAATAACGCGGCAAATAAGAAATGATATTCCACAATTGTTGATGAAATTGATTTCGAAAAAGAAATCCCTAAATGGATGAAGTATTTTAACGGTAAATTATACGTTTGGTAGTTTTTAAAATTTCTATAAGGTAGGAGTCCTATAAAATATGTGAATAATAAGCTAAGTCTCAAGAATGTGCAGATAAAAATATATTATTGATCTGTAAGTTATAATTTAAGTTGTATCAAACATACAATCATGTAATTTTGATTCTTGAAATTTATATAATTGAATAAAAACATTGATAAATACTATTAATGATAAATAACATCAATCAAATATTATCGGAGGATGGTCCTTCTCAATTTCATTATAAACAATTCAGATTAAAGATTGTAGTGAAGGCTATTCGGTTTGATCCAATTCTCGTCTTATTCGTTAAGAACTCGTGAAAGCTAGCATTCCGCGTGCTTGATTAATGAACCCAACTGTAAGACCAAGACTTAGGTGTAATGCTATCGTTCTAATTAACAGCACATGGAGAATTAGGTAACACAACAATTGCTATTATTAGACTTGTGAAAAGGTCAGACGGCAATGAAAAGATAGGGACTGAAAAAACCGGTTAAGCAATTAATTTCAAAGCTGCCCGTGTATGAATCTATGGAAAAATCATTTTTTGAGTTTCATTTAAAAATATCAATTTATTTCGAGAAATAACTCGATATCTTATATATTGATTTATATTTCGATAACTATCGTGAGATTTATCGATTTTCATGTCTCCGCGAGATGGTGACACATTTAAATATATAATCTTGAAATTCATGAATTTTTTTCTTGAGTTTTAATCGAATCAAATTAATCGTTGGAGTTTAACGAATTCTGATATCATATTAAGTTTGGAATTTTATCTTAAATAATAATGTTATTAGAGTAATTCAAATGCTTATATGTTAGTTTATATTTCAATTACTATCCGTTGTAAGATTTATCCATTAACAACATAAAAAAAAGGTTTTCGAACACTCGAGGCAATTTAAACATCACGCTTTCTACACTAGTAATATACGAATGAATATCATGGTCTTTGTATTAAAATTCCGTGCGAACTAAAAGTTAACGATGAGATGTAATTGATCGAAAGAGCCAAGCCTTGGTCACTAACGTAGAGTTGGCAAATGCTCGATAAGATAGACTCGGACTTAGAATTAATATTACAATAATTGAAAATCTTCAGCCCTGGTCTAAGCCACATTATTTGGCAAAAAAAAAAAAAAGCATTTTCAAATTGTAGATTGATGGAGAATATGTAGCTAAAATTAAAGAAAAGTTTTGAGTGCGTGTGTAATATTATTTTATTGAAAAATGTATTATTGAAAAGAAGAGAGAAAAATGTATTATGAGAAGAATAATTATATTTATCATCACCATGATAAAATATCGATGATGTGACAATCAATTATCTATCACATTTATATCTCTCTCTTATCCCTCTTATAAAAATTGAACTGTTTAATTCTATTATTCCATGTAAAATGTCACTTCACTGATATTCTATCATCATAATGATAAATAACATTATTTTTATGGAATTAATGCGGATGAAATAATGGCATTTGATAAAAATTATTTAGGATTTTACTTTGGGAATTTTCTTTACAAGCTTCTTTTTCTTTCTTTTTTTTTATCATTATTTGCTAAATCGGCATGTCTCCTACAAAAAAGTATTAAATTTGATCATTTAGTCAAGCAAAATAACTATATTATCTTTTATTGATATGTCCTCGTGCAATCCAGACATTGAGGAATGCTAGACGGTTTAAACGGACAAGAATTATTAATTTTGTTTAGTTTCAATGAGAATGCTTAGATAATTTGAAATTCATGTAAAACTAAAGAGAGACATTGTATTAGGACTAAAAATCATCATCAATTTCGTCTAATTTGATAATAATATCTAATTTTGGTGTAAAACGGCATATTTCTCTGTTTGAGCCCTATTTTTGGCTAAAAATATATTTTGAAATAATAGATTTATAGAAAATGTGTTATTAAAAATAAGAAAAATTTTGAATTACGTGTAATATTAATTTATTAAAAAACTCGTGGTTAAAAATAAGAGAGTAAAATATATTTTGTAAATAATGGAATCGAACTTATATTTTGTCATTTTATTGTAAAAGTAATGAGACCGAATCTCTTATCTGTGCTGACACGAAAAGTTTTCAATGGATTTTCTGTAAAAGAGAGTCTATGAGGCAGCAGAGAGAGTAGTAATATTCGAATTCGATGCACCACTCTCTTTTCTTCCTCTTCATATCCACCCCAAATGAATGATTAAAAAACTGTGTATAAGTCAGAGATTCTTAGCAGTTTTTGTATGCAGCTTGTTGTGATTAATGATAATTGGAGCATATTTGGTACGTTGAACGAAATAGAAAAGTTGATAAAAATACCCGTTCGTGATTTTAACTTTTGAGTAATAAAATCAAGAATTAAACTATTCTGATTTTGTACCTCTCGAAATTTTAGCCCCCGTTTGACGATCATTATTTTGTAAAAACAATAATTTGAATAGTGATTTTCGAAAGAATGATGTTCAAAAGTAGGAAAGAAATGGATTTTGTGCAGAATAATTTATTGTATGAACGTGTGGTTAAAAATAAATATATAGAAAAAATAATTTTCAAGTAATGGTTGTCAAACAGGACCTTAACTGAACTCCAAAATTGTAGACTTTATGATATCAATTAAAATTCGTATCCAAGTTCAAGAAAGTAGCCAATTTGGTTTAGTAAAAAATTAAACCTTTTATAAATTTTGATAAAAATTAATAAAACATGTGATTGAAAAGTTGATAAAAGTTGTGAATTTCATCAAATAGATTATTGAAAATAAGTTTTAAAAAAAATGAATTTTAAAATATAGGACCAAACATGGACAATAAAGGCACACCACAATTTACATATTACATTTTCTTTGCAGAAATACAAAAAATATGGAATGAACCGACCCGTTGGTTAGGGTACTACTCGGTTACATTTTCACCCCTTTGATCGATGCCTCTGTTCAGGTGTCATTTTAATTAGGTAAAAATTTATTTTTAAAGAAATTAATAACGGTAAATATATATATAATATTTATAAGTTATACGAAATAAATTGTCAAAGGTTGTGTTTGACTTAAAAAAGGAACATTTAACCACAAAAAAAAATCCCAAACAAAGGCGAAAAATTGGAGGAATCATTCTTGTCGTACCTGTCAGATGTACCAACTGTGGCAATATAAAAACAATCATGCTACTCGTACAATTTGATTGACAACTTATTTGACATTATGTGAGTTGATGAGCATCTTATTCATTCATTTGAAAGTTTTTTTTTTTTTAATCGGTGATAAATATCTTTCCAACACGTACATTGTCAACCCAGTTGTTGACAATAAATTATATAACTTTATATTTTTTTAATGTTCGAGTTGAACTTGGAATTATTAGCAATTTCTCTTATTTTTTTTCAAAGTGAAATCATTTTGTTCATTTTGTTTCTGTTTGGCCCAATTTTTTAAAAATTATTTTCTCATTCAAACTCACTTTTATCTAAATCAAATAGGGGCATTATTGTTTTAAAACTATAAAATTTTGAAATTGTAACATGCAAATTGAATTTCATAAAATGGTAGAAAGATAGTAAATCCTTGTGTACATTACAAGTGGAGGTATAGATAAAACTAGGGGTGGTAAAAGGATGGAGCCGCTTGTGAACTCGACTAGTCCCTACTCAACTTATTGACGACTCAAGCTCATTTGATATGAGCAATAGGTCGAGCCGATGCTATTTTATTTCATGAGGCGGCTCATAGACTCATTTTAGGCTAGAAAGTTTAATGTTGAATTTTTCAATTTGATCGATTTTTTTTTCTAAAAATCAAGTCAAATCAAGAGCTTGTGGACGACTCAACTCGACTCATGAGGCCCACAAGTCAAAGAGTTGAATCGAGCCTACTTTGTGCACACGAGCTGGGCTGGGGTTTGGCTCATGTTTATACGATTCGAGCTTGTGTGTCCCCAGCTTAATCCATTTTCATCTCTACAATAAATACGATATTGTGTACTTCGTAAATAAATGCCTTAGCTCATACATATGTTTCAAAAGGTCGAGCTGAATGGAGAATTTGTCTTCATTTCTAAAAGAAAAAATTAAGCGAACAATACATAACTCTTATGTATAAGAAATACATTTCATAACTAAAAAACTCCCTAAATATTTCTATAAATCAGGTGGTAAATAATAATAATAATAAATAAATAAAATTTAACATACATATTCATGCCACTCCACCCCCCAGAAAATTTCCAGAAATTGAAAATTGGAAATTTTATCCCACCCCAAAAAAAATTTTAGAAATTGAAAATTGGAGATTACAACCAACCACGGAACCACCACACCCCACCATAGAAAAATCTCAAAAATTTGAAAACGGTTTCCCATCCCACCCCTTCTATGGTAGAAAAATCTTCGAAAATTGTGGTGGCGATAGTGGTGCATTGTAGGTGACCAGAGTTGTGACTAATTGAGTTATCTATGACTAGATTTATTTTTTGTTACCGTACATGTGTTATATGTGACTATTTGTGACCAAATTAATTTTCAGTATAACTGTTTGTAACCGTCAAATTTGTGATTATATGTAACCAAGTCACTGATCTATGTTACATGTGACTAATTGTGCCAAATTTGTCTTCGGTATGACTAGGTCAATCTTAACTGTGACGTATGTGATCAAGTCACAATTGATCACGATTAACACAGAATTAGTCACGACCAGTCGCAATAAACACGTACTTGATTTCAGAGAGTCACCACAAATCTGCACACACCACAGACCAACACCACAAACACCGCCAATGCACCACCACTACCACTTTTAACTCAAATTCACGATCATAAATACTACTTTCACTAACCCGTATTATCTTGACCAAATTTGTCTTTAATATGACTGTGTGTGACCAAGTTGGTCTAATTTGTGAGTATAAGTGACCAAGTTACACACAATCACAGATAAATAGACCTGTCCTAAATAATTACAATGAATATAGACTTGATCACACCCGATTTTCGCTATTACCACTCCTGCACCACCACCACTCCCAACAACGTCAGAACCAAAAGCGTACCACCAACACCTTCAACAAATCTCAACCACCATCACCACCACTGGTATCACCGCACCACCACCATATATAGATCACGCTGCTCACAGTGCCGTGCAACCTTTGAAGACTCCAAACGGGGGCCAACCACCACACAAGTTACCGGACTCCACCACTAGCATGACCATCTCAACCTCCTCTACAAACCCCGACCAACATTCCGACTTATATCATCCAAAATGCACCAAAAATATGCCAAAAACTAGTAGCTGCGGATTTTTTATGGGCGGGTACCACCTTCTCCAGCGATGCCCATGTCGATACCACCACATCGATCGACCATACTTATCAAGGGGCATCTATTCTTGGTCTTATATCATCAAACAATACACACAATCCAATTTTACAAACCATTTCTTTGCATCCCACAGTCACGAACCACCTTCTTCAGCATCCCCACACCATGCCGCATATATTGATATCATGGGCTTCCATCTATTTGATCAGAAGATAGAGGGACGAGGTTGCATGTGTGGGTAGAGATGGCGAAAAAAGAGAGA
The DNA here is from genome assembly GCA_903798385.1 of Fraxinus cuspidata. NCBI lineage: Eukaryota > Viridiplantae > Streptophyta > Magnoliopsida > Lamiales > Oleaceae > Fraxinus > Fraxinus cuspidata. Next base: position 25,177 of record CAIGRP010110547.1, read on the forward strand.
AGATAGATGCGGATCTTTAAATATGTATTAATTAAATTAATAATTCTTAATTAGCACCTGATTTTTGAATTTAAAGCCAATCCTCGCTATGAAAATTGATCTTTAAATGTAGGTTTCTAGGTATTTTTTTCGAAAAATTAAATTTGATTTGACAAGTTGTGTCGCTTGATTTTAAAAACTTTTTGATACAAGTGTTGAGAGTAACATTTTCATATAATAACACCTTAATTTCCCTTTGCAATAGTTGCATCCTTTTTGAGATCATGACTTTTGATAAAAAGTTGATTTGCTACTTACAAGGCATTCGAGTGTGTAATTTAAAGAGTTAATTTTCCAAGATTACTCCATTTGTACATTAATTTTTACCACATTCTTGACATAAGAATGTGTTGACAAAAATGTATTGGATGAAAATGCAACTTTTTTTTATAAAATGTCAAATAATAGAATATCACGTGACATTCTTTTAAAAAAGCTGTCAAATAGAATGTATACCAAGCATGATTGATTTTCCAAAATATTTTCCATAAATTTTGCAAATACCCTCTTCTTAAATCCTGTCAAATAAGTTTTTTTATTCGATTTACAAATCAGAAGTTGTGTTAGTCGGTTCCTTTGTGATGATGTTGCTAAATCACTTGGAATGAAATTTGTTCTATTCTAAAAAGTGATTGCTAAAAACCCTTCAAAGCTAGAAGAGGAAAAAATTTCTCGAGGATCAACTGAGACTCTCTCTTTAATTGTTTCTTCAAATTTATTGTAAGTTGAATTGATTGTGTTTATAGTGCAATTTCTTTTGTATGATTGTTTTGCTAGATGAATAAATATTGCAATACACTTTCTTGGTGTACTACATTATCTGTCTCTGAAGTCTGAACACAACAAATGAAAATAAATTACCAATTCTAGCCCAAATGAATTGTGCATGTTTGACTTCAATTAAAAGTTATTTTGTAATTAAAAATAAATTTTATAAAGCAAATTACTAAAAAGTAAATTTAACGAGGAGATGTTTGAGTCCCATTAAAAGATGACGGATATTATTAAGGAAAGAATACATTTTAAATAGTGATACGATGAGAAATATGTGATTAAAAAGTAAGAAAAAGCTATCGATGTGATGGAAAATATTATTTTATTAAAATATTTGTGATTAAAAATAAGTTTTAAAAGAATGTAAGTGTCAAACGTGGGCTTAAAAGAAATGGAAACAGGGCCTTACCCCCCACTATGACGCTTGCTCTCATCTCATGCCCTGATTTTAAGATGATAGGGACATATATTCACACTTGCTCAAAGGTTGGGAGTCCAATTCTAATTTTTCCAATTATTTGTATAAACCAGTCAGGTTTCCACGTGCTCCTATGAACTCTCTCCCCACCCTATCCCACCCACGCCCTCACCATTTCTACTCACTTCAATCCCATATTCTGCATTCATCCATTTATTATTCATTTTCTCTATGCATATGTAAAGCCATTTTCAATTATTAACCTTTGAAGCCATTTTACTTACCGAATATGCAACCAGAAAACCGAAAGGAAGAGGAAAAATCAAGAACCCTATAATCAAAATTTATTCTTATCAACTAGGCATTAAAGATTTTTGAGCAAAAATGGTGATGGAAGTGGTGCATGAAGATATGGGAGAAGGCAACATGCAATGTGCAGATCACCCTTACAAGAACAGCACCCCAGGTGGAATCTGTGCTTTTTGCCTACAAGAAAAGCTTGGAAAACTTGTGTCATCCTCTTTTACATTAGCCGTTTTCCCTTCTTCTTCCTCTTCCCCTTCTCCCTCTTTTAGATCTGACTTTGGTGGCGGCGGAAACGCAACTGCCACCGCTACAGCTACCGCCGCTGTGTCATCCCTTCAGGTCCGCCGTCACGTGTCTTCTTCAGCCACGTCTCGTAGTGTCAGTTACAATAATGCCCCTAGCAATGACTGTAGCTATAATGGGTATTATTCTAGGAGGTCAAGATTGCCCTTTATTTTGACACACAGGAAAAAGAAAAAGAAGGACAGTGCAGCAATGGCGGCAAGTTCAGATCCTGCCCCCATTGTTTTCAAGAGAAGCAAATCCACCACTACTCCTAGAAGAGGTAACATCGAATCAACTTAAGCTAAATTTATTTTAGTGCCGTACTAGTTGAATCACTCTATCTAAAACTTTAGTTTTCAACAGGTACACATTTCTTGGATGAAAATTTTGCTGAAGATTATAGCCCCCATAAATGGGGGTTTTGGTCATTTCTTTACTTATCAAGGAATTCCAATTCCACTACCAAGAAATCTGAAAGGCCCTCTAAAGATTCAAACTTTCCATCAGCAACTGCTAGTTCTGTAAGCACTGCAGGATCAACGAGGGACAAGAAAACCAGGGAATTCGTTGTAGTAGAAGAAAATGAAAGCCCTGATGATCAGGCTGCATTTGATAGGAAAGTGTCAAGATCTAGATCTGTTGGCTGCGGGAGCAGAAGTTTTTCAGGGGATTTCTTTGAGAGAATATCGACTGGATTTGGTGATTGTGCACTCCGCAGAGTGGAGTCTCAAAGGGAAGGAAAGTCTAAAATTTCCTCAGCGATGCATAAAAATGGTGGAAATAATAATGGGCAAGTTTGCATTAAAGAGAGAGTTAGGTGTGGTGGGATTTTCAGTGGATTCACCATCAGCTCATCATCATCTTCTTCTTCGTATAGGGCTTCAACCTCGACTGAAGATAATGTGAATGGAAAATCAAGTTCAACAACGCCAGGCAGTGTGAGAAATCTTTCTCATGGGAGGAGCAAAAGCTGGGGATGGGCATTTGCAAGTCCAATGAGAGCATTCAGCAAACCTTCTTCTGGAAAGAGGTATTCTTCTGCAAACAAGAATGCCGTCCCGAATTTGGCTGCAATTCCTTCCTTGCTGGATGTGAGAAGCTAAGAATTTTCTTAGTAAACTGAGTAATTAACTGATACTATTATACATTTAATACATTCTTGTACTATGTTTTACTATGTTCTTAATCTGTTTATTTATGTTCCTATGTGTTAAACCCTTGTTTCTACACTTATGATGTTGTTAGTTCATTGATTTAGTGTCATTTGTTGTTTATATGTGTTATTTAAGAGTTATGGACTATTTCGAGAATCATCTATGTATTTCAGTGTGATGCAGATATGAATAAATCCATCTGGTAATTTACTATACCTCTGGTATAAAAATTGCTTATACTTTTTATAGACTGCATTTGATCTAGAATTTTGTGAATAAATTTGTTCTTTTCTTGTTTTCTTTATTAAAAAGGTGTGTGGTGATGTAATGGCTAAGTGGGATTTTGTCTGATATTGTTTCAGAAGTAACTTTAATATCTTTTATTTTGTTGATGTTGTATAGTGAAAAATGATAGGACTGCTAAGGGAAAAAGCCTTGTTCGATCCACCATCCCTAAGGTGGTAGACTGGTGATGAAATGGTTAAATTTATAAATAGAAATGAGCTGTGGATGAGTGATGAGTCAATAGTACTTTTGAGATTCATTGGGATACATTGGAATGTGCGATTTAAAATGAAGTTTGATCAAAATGAATAAATTTGCCAAACAGAGCCTTAGATTTATACAAGGACGTTTAGTATGGTATTGGAAGTTTGGTATTAGAGATGATAGAGGTCCTTGGTTTAAGTTCTGCTGCTACCAATTTGTTCACGTGTTAGGTTCTAAATGGAAAATGAATCTAGCATGTACGTGAAGGGGAGTAAATTTTAGACGAGTGGTTTAGTAATTGATAATTGGAGTTTGTCTTTTTTACTTGTTGAAGTTGAGGAGATCTTCTAAACTAAGGACGACGAAAAAGAAATATAAAATCTTCTTTTATCCCATGCAACTGAAGTTCATCATGCTTGTTTACAATGTAAATTTTGATTATGATTGATGATATGATTTCTAACTTTTATGCATGCATAAAAGTTGGCAACTTGCACTTTGTTGGGGTTGGATTTCTTGATGTCTCCATATAGGATTCTTTCTTGTTTGTCTTGGCCAAAAAATTTTAAAGACAAAAAATGAATCATATGTCACTATATGAACATGTGCAAGGACCCATAGGCATTGTCTTATCAATTGTTAAACAATTAGAAAAAGAAGAATAATCACTATCAGGCTTTTGAGTCAAACGGTTGGGCACATGTTTGGTAGTTAAGGACACATTTGAAAGGTCTTTAGGAATCTAAGCATCTTTTACCTTAGTTAATATCAAATCTTTTGATATCATAGTCCAAGTAAACCAACAGTATGTTTGGTACGCAATGCTAGACTGTAGTAGAGTCATTTTAACGTAGTTTAGAATTACTCAATTATCGATTCACTTGAACTAATGGGCTCTCTAGCAAGAAAAGATAAATCTCGTTATGGCTTGTGAAGATGGGTATTAGGTTGGTTCGCCAACAGCAGATGGAGTGCATTGTAGATATGTGTCGAACATACACACCCCCATGTGTATACTTCCAACGCGATATAGATTATTATACAAGATGAGCTTATTTCTTTTTGTCCTGGTGTATTGATTTTTCAAGATACTCTTATTTGTGCCATTCGCATAAAGTGGATATGTTACTATTGAACTAATTTACAGGGTGTTCTGCCCAGGAGCTTTGGAAAATAGTATGGTAAACTGATAGATTTTGTTCTATTCGGATAAAAAAAAAAAAATCCATCATCTCAGTATATCATATGAGTAAGAAGACACGGCTCCATCGAGTTATCGGAGAGAGGATAGAAATCCATCTTGACCCCTTTTCGAACTGCTCTTCACGGTGTTTGCGCAGCTATTTTCACGACCGATCTTGACAGGAACAAATTCGATATCAAATACATTAATTTGTCTTTCATATCCCTCAATTTCTTCCTAGAAAAATGTTACATTCACTCGTCAAAACAATCTTGGTTTTTAGAAAGAAAGACATTATTATTCATATGACGACACAAGTGCAAAACGACATGGAAAAAGGCTGTCTTTGGCAGCACGGATCATGAGAAAATTTTCAGGTGGGGTGAGGAGTGACAACGGTCCAGTTGGTCCCCCTTTCGTTGGAATCCAATCAAACCGGTTCAAGTTTATTTTAGTTCGGTTTTCTTGTGTCTAAATCATATGAATTCCCAATATATAGTAAAAAAAGATCTTTGTCGATTGTACATCTTTTGATCTTTGTTTCGCCCGGATACGCCCGATGTACTTGCACATGAATTTTGATAAATGAAATTTACATTAACCGATAAAAAGAAATTATAGTCGATTTCTCCACTTTATCCGTACCCACCTCCCCACATCCACGTACCTATTCGACAAGGTTATATTGAGAATTCTATGAATTTGATTACATAATTTAAAATTCGGGGTTCTTTTTAATTTTCTCTTCCAACTTCGTCCTCCTCAATTATTTTCCTCCAAGAATTTCCATCTTAGTATACATTGCTTTTTCCTGCAAAGACGATCATATAAATACAAACAAAATGTAAATGAAAGGCAGCCTGGCCAAAGAATTAATTGCCTTCATATTATAGCATGTGCTAGGGGCAGCTTCTGCTTCTTGTCCTGTCTAATCATCGTCAAATTTCTGCTTAAAACACAATCCCTAAAGAAAATCTTTACGTTACTATTCGCATGAATTTTAGCTGCATTTGCTCTAGAAAATCCAGCCAGTGTAAATATGCACATAAATTCTTGTCCAAAACTAGAAGCATTGCTCAATAATTGTTTGCATGTGATCTTATGCAGCACAACCAACCTCATCAGGTAGTTGATTTAACCCAGGTCGAGAACGACCCTATGCTGAGTCGAGCTAGTTAGCTGTGACTCGCACGTGCGATTTTTGCCAAACCCACATTTCTAGGTATACTTCCCCTTCCACAAATTCAATTCACTTGGCAGCCCTATCAAACCTGACCAGATAATAGATATTTAATAGATCTGGGTTGGGACTTGGGAGGGGAAAAAGGAAAAGCTCAAGTAAATTTAATACATCTTGAAAATCCCAGAAAAATAAAAAAGGAAGAAGAAAACAACTTTATGCTGACATTAGAGCTATCTAATGTATTTAAGAACAACTGACCAAACTTGGTCTCTATAAATTTAGGCGAGTCATACAATTCCTCTTTACCATTCCGTCTAATCAATTATTGGATTTACTAAAAGATTCAAAAGTACCAGATCATCGGTGATCACAAAAGTTTGTTAGATTTTATCCACTCTTTTCTTTACTGTAACATGTCCAACTCACATCACTTCATTCCAAGAATCGTGTTACTTGTACAATGGGTGAGAGTGTGGTTTTGTTGACAACCATGGGGGTGCATGAGTGGATTTTTTTTTTTAAAACACAGTGGGACCCACCACCGTGAAAGGTTGTCAACCTCGATTGTACAAGTGGTGTTTCCCATGAATTAAACCTCTTTAGATCTATGAGAAACATATCGAAACCATCTAAGTTGTCACCATCTTAATTATCCCCAATCCGGTTCAACTCTACTTATTGACTTGTACTCTCTAATATATCAATATTTCCATCTAGAGGTGGCAAACAGACCAAGTCGTCATTGGCTAGACTCATCCTGGCTTTGCTCCTTCTGAGGCAAGTTGTGGGTTTAGTTGAGCTCACTTTTTTTTTTTTACTTTATTAATTTCTTTAAAAAAAAATTCTACTTACTTTTGAGCTTACTTTCGCAACTTTTTTTAGAAAAAGAGTCGACTAGTAGGTGGCTCGGCTCGGCCCATGAGACAAAGGGCCAAGCCGAGCCGAACCTAAAATTTGGACATGAGTTCGAATGTTTAAAGGCCGAGCCGACTTGCATTGCCACACCTACTTTCATCTATACATCTTCGTTTTTGCCACATTCACTTTATAAAAAAAATTATTCTTTAATTGCAAGCCCAAAAATCTATTGATAGTTGGCATAATAAAATTATTCTTTAGTTCAGTGCAATTTTCTCTGCAAAGGGGAGGGTTCGGTACAGACTTTAACACAGAGTGCAGTGAAAATTGGTTTTGGTGCAGTTATGAGAGTAAATTTGGTCACATTTTTGGATGAGGAGCATTGAAACATATTCATCAGTACTCGCTTGTCCTCAATGCGATATATAATTGAGAAATTTTCACATGCACTGATCAGATTGTCAGGGTTAAGTCCAGTAATTATTTGGACCACCATTTTTTTCATTTTTGGATAAGAAAAATTTGTGCTTTTACTCACATTGTGAGTTTTACGTGTATAATGTTCTACAGTAGTTGACAATACAGTATGCAGAATTTTTATTATTCTTTTATTTCTTAATGCTATTCAGTAATATCTAACTTCCTTGCCGAACATAAAAATCACTCATGAGGCGTCATAGTTAAAGAGGTTTTGAGATTGTTGAAAATGTGTTTTTTTTGACAGTTTGAAAAATTGTTTTGAAAACACCAAAAACGTGTTTTGAAAATTTTGACTTGATTATAACTGAAAACACTCAAAACGACAAATTTGTCGTTTTGTGTTTCCTTCATAAAGTTTTAACTTGTTTTCAAAAACGTGTTTTCGAAAACGGGAAAGAGAACACGTTTAAACACCAAAAACGTGTTTCGAAAATTTTGACTTGATTATAATTGAAAACACTCAAAACGACAAATTTGTCGTTTTATGTTTTCTTTATAAATTTTTAACTTATTTTCAAAAACGCGTTTTCGAAAATGAGAAAAAGAACGCGTTTTCACTGTTTTGAAAAATCGAAAACAGAAAACGGCTTGAAAATGGTAAAGAGTGTTGACCCTTACTTTTCCAAGAAGTACTAACTTCTTGAAAAAGTTACTTTTAAATTACTTTAAGCATAGGGAAACATGCTATTTACAAATCTGATGTATGAATTCTCAAATAGACTTGAGATTCATCTACTGCAGTTTTTGCTTCGGTGAGGAGGTAAAGCACTTAAAAAACTCGAACTGAGTTGCGAAAAAGGAATAAATACTAAGCAAATAATTAAACATTCTTAACACAATGTGTGATGCACAAACTTGTTACGCGAAACTCAACTACAACACCTTATTGCAAGTTATAGCCACAATTTGGAAATAAAAACTACTTATAATCTAAAAATGGACATAACGGAGAAAAACTGTATAACCAGCTGCAGATGGAAATTAGACAGTTTTCTTGCAGTGGAAACCATATATCCTTATTAGTTGAGTAGTGGAAGGAACTGGAAACTAGCAGGAACTATCTCTGCTATATTCAGAAGTCCAACAAGGGTTGTTCGGACGAACTTTAACGACGAAATAAGTCCTCCGACTGATGGCAGGTTTGCATTGCAAGTCGAAAGAGGTGTCTTGATCACCAGGTTGCAGTTGGATAGTAAAGTCGAGAGAACGTTTAGTAGTGGATTTAATGCGATAGAAAATTGTCCGGAGCTATTGGTGGTTGCACCAGCTACTATATTTCCAGCCCCACATTGTAACTGCACCAGAGCATCTGTAGGGAAACAGAATAACTTTAGTTTTAAGTACAAGGTTTTACAGAACAAGTGCATGAAGTTTTTTGACTTGTACCAGTACCACAATGGTGAAAAAATTGTAATACACAGCTAGAAATAGGAGCAGCCTACAAGTTATCATCGCTACTAATAGAATCTTTAAGAGAATCATCGACGCATATAATGGAAGTCTCACCTAGGCATGGTTATTGTGGTTAAAAAAAGAAGGAAACGAAAGAAAAAAAATAGATAAAATATGAGCCGCGAAGCCTCGACTATGTATATACACAATCTTACGAATAAACGACAATTGAAAATACAGAAAAGTATCAAGAAATCGAGAAATACGATTTGTGTTTGGAAGGTAGCATAGTTTGTTTCATTAGTTCTTTGACATTGGAAAAAACTTACTAGGGAAAACTGGTGTTGCAGTGCCATTGAGACCTATATTGCCATCGACAGTGCAAAATACAGTCCCGTTGATACTTATTAGACCAAGAAGGTTACCAAGAAGTCCTTGTTGGGCTTCTACAAGTACTGGTGCTATTATTGCAACTGCCATTAAAATTATTAAGAGATTTAGTTTAAGGGCCATGGTGTCTCTGGGATAATAAAAATAGATAGGCAAAAGCTGCAAAATTTGCTACAAATTAAGGGCTAAATGCAGCCAATTTATAGGAAGCGTTGCGCAGTGCGTGTTGGATCAAAATTTTGTTGACTAAATTAGAAGTTCTTGTTTTTTACGCAGTATTAAGTAAGAAAAAGAAGCTAAAATCATGTCTGGTGTATTGTTTTCTCCTATTCAATACTACGAACCAAACATGCTCGGCAAGTTTGGATAAGGGATTGTATGAACTGTGTTTAAAGTCAAAAGAGACAAGTTTTGGTAGGTTTTTTTTCTCAAGATTTTCCTCTCAATTTTGAACTATCATATGCAGTTGATCATCACCTTGAAAGCCTCTACTTTGTGGGCTTCACTCTAGAGGTAGATCTACTGCACTCCCTAACATGCAATAGCATGCTTTATTTGGCCTCTATAAGGAAATTTTTCTCTCTCTCTTTCAGAACCAAGTGAATGGTCCATTTAATGCAACTTGCTAGAAGTTGACTCGCCTCGAAAACTCGAAATTTAAGTCCAGAACATATCTATACTACTTATTTCAGTAGAGTTGAGAGATTTTCTGTTCATTATATGATTTCTCTGTTTGCTTTTCTAGTCATGGTTGATCAGATTTCAAATTCAATATGGGATTGATTGATTTCTTTGATTCGAATACTTAGTGTAATTGATCCGACAGTGAAAAAAACTTTCAGTACAAATGCAAGAAGAATGGAACAAGCAAACTTTGTCAGTGCATGCCTTTATCGGCAGGAAAGGGACTGGGAGAATCTGACTATAGAAGCAATTGGTCCAAGAAAATCTCCACTCCCTCTTGATTAGGAAACTTGCAAGAATGAAGCAAATGACAGTAGATAACATATGTCATTTTTAGGAAATTCTTGAATTACTAGTATTTGTTCATTATCAGAATTCTACCAATCCACGTCTCACTATATCATCCTCCTCACTATCTTCATCTTCACTGTTTTTGTTGGATAGCGTTGGCCGTTCGAGTAAATTTATTTGCACTCGTGATATTTTGAAATAAAATATATATTTATTTTTTGATAAATTGTTTATATTAGTTTGAGCTTGCATATGCTTGTAGATCATTTTGTTATTATGAATCGAAGGTGTAATTATTAAGTACCAAAGATTCAACTCGATCTAAATTTTATAGTCCATGGTTGGTAAAAAAAAATGAATACTTTATTTTGATAAGATCATCTCAATTTTATTAGAATCCATCTCGACATTCTCAATTAGATTGGAAGTACATTTTGAATATATTGAATTGAACAATGTGAAATTTAATTTGTGGCATTAATCACATGATTTTATTTTTACTTGACTATCGCACGTGGGACCTTAATCCAGTGCAGGTGATGAATTAGATAACTTGAAATTCTTTGATGTATCAATTTTTGAGATCAAACTGCTCGTCAATATCTGGTGCATTGAAAATTAAAGTGAAATAACATGGAACATACATTCTCAATATATAGATTCCATCAATGATTCAACAGTGGCACGATCATGAACTCAAAGGATTTCTAGGGGACAGTAAAAAATTGAGCTCCGTAATTTAACGTTAATTGTTGAATTAATAGTGTGATGTGATTAATTGGAACCATTACATAGAAAATGAAACTTGAGGATTTGTTTATATTTGGAAAAATGACATTTCTGTCATTTTAACCTCGTTTTAATATTCGAAAAGGTTTACCAGGGTCACATGTAAGAAATATGAGTTTGGGGATAATAATTGATTATACTTCAGTAATTTTAATTATTTTGAGTGTAATCTCTTCCTTTTAGTGAAATAGAATGATGTTAATAATTATTTTGACCACTTGATCAGAAGCTTGGATTTAGTAAATCCGATTAGATACTTTCAATGACTTCAAAATAGGAATTGGGATAAAATATAAGAGGTATAATTTAGGAAAAATTACAGTCGAGGTACCAAACATTTTAGTTAGTTGCAAACTTTGCCCAAACTTTTCATTTGTACTACCAACAGTACCAAACCTTAAAAAAAATCGCAGACCAAGTCCAAAATAACTGTTTCTGTTAGTTTGACCCCAAAACCGTCAATTGACTCAGAAATTAAAAATCTAATAATCTTCTCCAAATAAGGTAGGGACATTTTTGATATAATACATTTCCTCTATTAAATCAAAAAAAATAAAAATAAATAAAAATACCCCACCCCACTTCTCCAACCCCCTTAACCCAAAACCAAAGCAACTTCCACCCTGCCGTCGATTGCCACCTTCGGCACCACCACCTCAACGTCGGCCCCCACACATCCTCAAAACCAAGCACTACCACTACCACCCCCTCAAAACCAGCAGCTTCCTCACCCACAAGAAGAAAACTCCCAATTCCAACCATTTTCAAAACCTTCAAGAAGTAGCTAAATGACCTATTATTAGATTTCAAAATCAAGATTTTTAAAATTAGATTTAAAAACCACTAACATATTTCAAAACCTTCAAGAAGTAACTAAACGAGCATATTTTTCCATTAGCAAATTTCAAAACCATTAGCAGATTTTTCCACTTGCATATGAACAAAAGTAATCAAATTTTTTTACTTACAGATTTTTGCCACTGGGCACTCTCCCGAAAACCCACATCGAAAGCTTTTGTGGGCCAAGACTAAAGTGGGCTTTTATGCACGAGGGAGTTGCTGCTTTTAAGGTGGTGGTGATGCCATATTTTGAGGCAGCATTGGGCGACGGTGAGGTTGTGGTGCAGGATGTGGCGGCCGACTGCTGGGAGTGGTTGTTTTGTTTTTGGGGTGTTGGGGTTGGGGAAGAAGGAGATGGGGATGGGGGATGTGGTTTTTTTTTTTGTTTTTTTTGTTTTTAAAAGTTTTGATATAATATGGAAATGTATTATGTCCAAAATATCCTTGTCTTATTTGGAGAAAATAATTAGATTTTTAATTTCTGAATCAACTGACAATTTTTGGGGTCAAACTAACGGAAACCATTATTTTGGACTTGTGCTGCGATTGTTTTAAAGGTTGGTACCGTCAGGGGTACAAATGAAAAGTTTGGGCAAAGTCTTGTAACTAATTGAAATGTTTGGTACCTCGACTGCAATTTCCCCTATAATTTATGGTGATTGTCGTTGAAGTAATGAACTTTAATTGGTTTACTTTCACCTTATTTCACGATACTTTATAATTCCTATAGTTTATTCTAGTTCTTGTCTTGAAACCATTGAAAGGAGCTAATTGGACCTAATTAAACTAAGCTTTAATAAGATAATCTTGACCCGGGCTAAATCTTAATCGATCGAGACCTTGTGTAATTCCTCTAAAAGAATGAGATTACACTTTCAATTTAACCGAAATTTTTGAAGTTATCTAATTAATAATTATATTATTTGACTTATTGTTCTTACGTATTATCTTCGCCGATCATTTCGAATATTCACAACAAGTTTGAAAAGATCAACATGTTATTTTTCAAATATTCGTGAATTCTCAAATTTCATTTTCTATTTAGCAGTTCCATGTGGTCACATCATGATATTATTCAACAATAAATGTCGAATTATTGAGATCAAATTTAAATGTCTATTAGAAAATCCTTTGAGGTCACGATCATTTCTATTAAATAGGTGATGGATTTCATATAGCGCATATATGCTCCCCATTATTTCATTTCAATTCTCAAGACACCGAGATATTGACCAACAATTTGATCTTACTCATTGTTATCATGAAGAACTTCAAATTAATAATCGAATTCCATTAGCCGCTCAGTATTGAGGGCCTAAATAAATTAAATCCATGTGGTCAAGTCAAAAATTAAATTTTATGTTATCCAATAAAATACAATCAAAATGTTCTCCAAAAGATGAACCAAAGTAACATTGAAAGGTTATTATCAAAATAAAGTACTCGTCTCTATTTATCCGGACTATAAAATTTGAATCTAATTATAAATTAAAACTTTTCGTACTTAACAACTTAAGCACTTCATCAAATTAATTCAAATAATTATCCAAAAAAAATATATTTTATTTCAAATGTAGTAAACACAAATAAACTTACTCACGGGTAAATACAATCTAACACCCAAGATTGAAGATTTTAGGGTTTGATCATTTTATGGCTTTTCTTTCTTGCTGTCATTAACTATAAATGCTAGAATAAAACTACAAGTACAGAGTTATTATTTACAGAATTGTTACAGATTAAAAAGTTTCCAATAATGCCCTTTCATATAGAATTTGCAACCAAAGCCA
>CAIGRP010110553.1:0-12638 GCA_903798385.1 Fraxinus cuspidata
ATATATATATATATATATGAAAGGTCTTTAATAAGTATTCTGCTGTTAGGTATTTTTAGGAGTAGAAATTTGGTTAAAAATCACATCCAAATTGAATTTCAAAAAAGTTCCAATCGAATAAGGAAAGTTGCCTTTGCGCGTGAATTTTTTTCCTCCGCACAGCAGTCAATATTTTGGTCATAATTTTCTCTCCCGATATCGTATTGAGGCGATTCAAAGTGCATTGGAAAGATAAATCAAAGGGCTACAACCTTTCTAGAAATTGAATTTTTTCAATTCGGACGTTTACTATGCCAAAAAATCGGTCTCAATTTTCTACTAAAAATCTGAAATATAACTTGTGCGATTGTAAATTGATTTTAATAATATTTTGATCATATTCCATTCTTTTTTGAATTCTAATTCCATCCAATTGTCTCCTAACAATCTTTAAAGTATCGTTTTGTTCCGAATTAACTATTGAATATTTACAATTTGGTTCTCAAACTTTGGACTTCGTTATTTTTCCTTGTTTTTTCTTTTGTTTCTTCCAATTCTTCGTTCAACCATTGGCTTTTATCTATTTAACATAAAATACAACCATTTATGATATATTTTGTTAAAAGAACTACAAAATATTGATATTTTAGGCCTCCAAATAAGTGTATAAAATACATGTACCACCACATTTTTCTTATTTACTAAAATAATTGGAACCAAACGACATAAATAACCACGAGCACCCATATACTGTTCTTTCCTCTTTATCTTTATTTGCACCACAAATTCATACGTAATATTTTGACCCCAACGTTATATTTGAAGTAACCAAAATCTTTTATACTTTATTTTACAACAATCCAATTAAAAAATATATCTTTTTCCTCGTACCCGTCCTTTAAAGCTATTAATTTTGTACAAAACCATATCAAATCTTTCACATAAATGGTAGTGTCCCCTCATCCTCAATTTTGAAGACGTCAAAAGCTAAATGCCTAAAACATTAGGACATGTGCCCAATTCCATGTAACAAGGGGGAAGATCATAAAGTGACTCAATCCTCTAAAGAATTCTGAATGGCAATGAGCAATATCTTTAGTACTTCTGATGTGAAGAGTGCACGATATTCCTTATTTACTTGCATAATCACGCATGAAGGTATTGCGCGGTTTAATTCTGGAGTATTTATATATAAAATAAAATAAAATAAAATCATCACAGAACACCAGCCCAAGGGAAAGGTAGGGAGAGAGAAAGGGAGAGGATACTACGAATTACTGATGGAGATGTAAAAATGCGCCGCTAACAAGATGGTTTCAAGATTTCAATTTAAGTAAAAGTATAAACGATTTTGACTGTGCGGGCATCTTTTGTTTTTGACAGAGAATTCTTCAAAGAAAATAAAAACAAACTATAGATGAATATAAATAATTAAAATAGACAAGTATGATATAGAATTAGTAGAGGAAGAGAGCTTTCGTAAGCAGAATCGTACGCACACTGAGTTGCAGTACTCGTTCTGCCAACTTCAACATTAATTCGGCAATCACCCAAACCCGTACCAATTATGTCCCTCTGAATCTGTGCATTAACCTTATTTGAAGATGGTGCATGACTCAAGATGCTGGCCCGAGAGCAGGGTCGGTCCTATGATTTTCGGAGCCCGAGGCGAACTCCCACAATTGGGCCCCCAAAATCAAAGTAAATGCAAAATACAACAGTGTACACTACAGTGACTACGAGTGTCTATGCAATTGATCTTACAGGCTACAATTACCGTCCATATAAGCCGACCAGACCACAATTATATAAGCCGACAAAGCTTCAAACATTTTCAATATATTGTTTATCAAGTTAGAGCAAGCTATTGCTTACTTGAGAAGTGAATTTCGACGAAAATTATGAAATCGCACGCTTCAAAATTCCACCGTCACATCTCACAAGCTTGGAATCAAAATTTCAAACTAACCATGACACCAATACAAAGTCTTAAAATATGAAATTTACCCTTTGAATCAATAAAAGGTTAAAACTTTCAAAAGCCTGGGCTTTATTTCACACGCAACTTAGCCTAATCTAGATAAATGAAAAATAACTCTTCCATATATTTATCCCAATTTGAGGAAAATAGAGGTTAAGTTCAATATTAGAACAGACATGATTAATCCAATCATTTGTTTTCCCATATTCTCTCAATAAATGTATAGACCTAAACGAACAAGTAGCATTACGAGTAAATATTTCATAAATCAACATTGTACAAATAGTCCTTCCAAGAGTGACCTTATTAATGTGTTGGTATCACTACTCATTGATCGTCCTGCCTAACACACATTTCATAAACTATATATGTAGAGTAAACCACAACAATTCTAAGAGTAAATAGAAGATAGCCATCTCTTTTTCTGCCACAGATTTAGAAACATCGTTCTGAAAAATTAGATGAAAATGTCAATGAAACCTAACATTTCTCAATGTCACGGAACAAAGCTACTGATCAATGGTATCGAGGAAGAAAAAAAAGGAAAATCAAGGTAATGAGATGGCTGAAATAGAAATTAGAACATAACAATTAACAACTAATCTATGTTATTGATGAAATCAAATAACGAAAGAAGAAAGAAAATCAAGATAATCATATCATGGTACTGTAAGTGACTTACAGAACATAACTATTACCATATGTTATTGACAAATAGAAAAACTAAAAAAAAGGTAATGAAAATACTGTAAGTCTGTAATGGAACATACTAATTAATAATACTAAGAGTGAACGGACCGCGCGGACCTCGCGGTTAGGGTTGTGAAAGAGCGAATCCTTCGAAGTTCGAAGGAAGGGAAAGGAAATGAGGAAAACAAGCGGAAGGAAAGTGGAGTGGAAAGGAGGAAAACAATCGGAGACTACTTAGGCGCGACGGTTGGAATCGAAGAAAGGGAAGGAGATGGTTGTGGCCTGTGCACCCGTGCTTCCGGTGGATTGTGGATAGAGATGAAAAGTGGACCAATATCTACAACTTAAGAGGCCCCAGCAGTTCGGGCCAGAACCAAAAAAAAAAAAAATTGGGCCAAAATTGAGGCCCCTCGATTTTGGGCCGACCCAAAAAAAAATAAAATTTGGTGGTCAAAAAATGAGGACTTGTGCAATTTTGGGCCTGAGGCCCACCTCACCTCAGGGCCGGCCCGGCCCTGCCCGAGAGATGAGCACTTTTGGGATCCATCTACCAGTCTACATACCAAATCATCAATAGAAAATTGAAATTAGATCCTAACTTCATTCGATGTCACGGTTTGAAGTGATTGATCAACATCTTGAGATTGACCTCATCCCTAACAATAGCATCCATATTACAGTTGTCTGAAGTTTTAGTCCCTAAATAGTTAGTACTCATTGTTTTTTGAGAGGGAATAGAAGTTGATCATTTGATTTCCTGCCAATGTATGCTTTCGCGAACAAGTAATAAAGTGAAGAATAAGATATCGTTCTCACGAGGTCTATGTATTCGATTTATGATCAATCACTTTTAAATCTAATCCAATAATAAATTGTGTTTGAAGAGTTTATGCTGACTAACTGAATAAACTAACAATTCTAATGAGCAAATTATGAGCTTTAGTAAATTTAAATTAGTTAGTTACTATGACCTAGAATCTCCCTTATTAATATGTTCTAATGAAAATTAATAACATGAAAATATTTGCACATTCTTGTTGATCAATGTTCCTAACTTAATTAAAAGCATCTCTCGATGTCAATTAAATCTATTATTTCATATGACCTTCATATATTTTTATGAAAGATATAAACATGAAAGTATGCATTAAAAATATTATAATTTATGTAAAAATCATGCAATCTCTATCCTCTATCGAACTTTACAATGATTGTTATAAAATGCTATCTATCCTATTGTTTCTCTTGAAATCAATAAAATTCACACAACAATTCGATTGGTAGCTAAATAATTGAAAAACATTAAGTTTTATAACAATCATCCTGAATAAACACACATTGAACGTTAAATTATTGGATTTATATTAAAAATTTCATAACAAGGGTTCATAAATGCCTTAGTAATGAAAACTCTAGCATAGCATTGGAAAATTACAAGAAAACATGTTTAATTGGAAGAACATAACCGGAATTTTTAATAATTTGAGAAGATGAAGATGAATCTTGAAATATTGAATCTCTTCAAGGGTTTCTTGATGAATCTTCACTCGCGCCTTATTTACTTGCCTAAAAATCAAGGTTGAATCTTCAAATTGATGAAATCTTGGAATTATCTTAATAATTTTACAAAAGCTATGAATTCGCCTCCCTTTGATCATTATAATTGATGTATATTGAAGTATGAGAGGTCCATGAAAAGTGTTTGCCCTTTTGTATTTATAATACTCGAAAATTTGATTTGGAGAAGAATTCTAGCAAAACCCAAAAATTGCAGTCGAAGGATCCAAAATTTGCCTCCACACGCGCTCGTCACAGAGCCAATTGACTCTTGGGTTGTGTTGGAGAAGGGGTTATGCGCTCGACTTATTTTGTTGGCTTGCATATCGGCTTAATAGTTTCAACCATTTGCTATTTTGGTCCTCAATCTCGTTTCTTGAATATTTTAAATCCTTTTCTCTTGCACTTTATTTCCTTTATCTTCCTTTTACATCCAAATGAACTCGTAAAATCTTCAATCATCATTTTGTGGTCTGAATCAACTATTAAAAAATTTCAATTTAGTCCTTAAATTTTGATTATTGCCAATTTTTTTTGTCATTTTTTGCTTCTTTCTTTCAATTTAACTTTCATTCATCGAGTTTTACCTATAAACGAAATATAAACTAAATTGGGCTATAATTTATCAAACGAACAAAGAAATGTCAATATTTTAAAGCCCTACAATTATTCAAATATCCCTAAACTTAAACATTTGTTTGTCATCTAACAAAACAATAAACTAACTTAACAAAAAAAAAAAAAATTTAAAAAATAAACTTATATCAACATTTTGATTAGATAACCTGACATTTTACCTTAGTATTGAAATAATTATATTCAATTTATAAACAACTTCAAGTTCACATTACCAAAATCAATATTAATTTCTCCAATACAAAACTAGTATATGTATATTAAGAATTAAGTAAATCATTATAAATTCACGAGTTGTTTCAATTTTCGACTCTCAATTGTCAAAATTTTCCTTTCATCATTCATTAAGATTCATGTACTCCAAACGTGTTCATTTTTACTCTTTTTTCGATGTGTGATTTAAGGTTGAATCTTTATACTAACTTCTCACCCTTTCTAATTTAGACGGATCTTAATAATTGCAAGTCAACACTTAACAAATAAGAATTCTCCAAATTTTGACTGCTTCAACATTCAAGACTCAACTAGACAAATAATATCTTATCAAAGATCTAATTTTCTCAAATATGTGTTTGGGCTTAACTAAAGCATGTAGTATGTAAATAAACAATAATAATTTTTTATTATCTTATGTGTGGACTTCTCTCTATTAAGCTTTCTAAAATGATCCATGTAGCGAACTTTAGGCTGCTGACTCCCAGGATAGATAATCATAGGGTACTAGTTTTTAAATACTCTTGTAGACTTAATCATTTTAGTCATTAAAGCAACGAAAAGAGGTTTCACAACGACTTAATCATTTGGTCATAGGGCACCCATTTTTTTTAAGCCATTAAACACTCATCCTAAAAATCGACATCTAACTTAAGATTTTTACCCAATTTTCATCTTATTGGCCTTAAATAGCAATAATTTACACACATGGTCGTTCATATTCATATCTTCCTACAACAGTAAAATCATCTCTAAACTATACTAAATTTGGTCCAAGCATGTATAAGGTAGTAATTGTTGGGTTTAATATATAAGTTCTACTATTTTAACTTATCAAGTGCAAGAATCAACTTATTACTTTACTACCTACACTTAATTCAGGAACGTAAAAAGTATCAAATTTTACATGAATACGAATCAATTATTCTAAGAATGCAATCTATCAATATCATGATTTCAAATATATTCATCATTGACTACCTAACCCACTCAAGCCAACTTTTTTTTTTTTTGAAAAATTTAAAATTTTTGCAATTTTTCATTTTTCTCATATATAATAAAGTAATAAGCACACATTCACATAGGGATGGTAAAAAAGCTCGCCGGCTCAGCTCGGGCCCGAGTTCGAGCTTAGAGTTTCGGCTTGTGGCTCGACTCGGCTCGGCTCGTTGACATATCTACATTCACACATAAATAATAGAACTAAAAACTCTATATTTTTTTAACCCCAATTTTAAAGTAGACATTATCCTCAATGTACTAAAATATAAGCTAGCACATAAAGGGACGGAGACAAAAGGAAGAATGCACTCTCTAGATTTTGGTTTGATATTTGAGGTAGCTTGTAGGGTCAGTTCAGTCCATTCTTCAACTTGTTAATATTCCCTAGCTCCATGTTCCAGTACCTTTGAAAGATGAAAGAAAATAAATATAAGAGTGAAAATTTTGTTTAAAAACTAGAGTGCAGCGTATATGATAACCAATACTTTTAATGTCCCAGGAGCCTCGAAAAATGTATCACATGCTATTTTTACTATTTTGACTCGAATAAATAAAACAAAATTTTCTTTTTCTAGGCTTGATGTAGATATGATGACCTTTTTAGTGAAACAAAACATGCCTAACACTAATGCAATCTATCAAACTACATACAATGAAAATACATTAAGAATAATAAATAAAAGGGTAAGAACTTGAGTTGTCTACCAATAAGAGCTTAATTTAAAGTCTTAGCTAGATTTCGCAGCTCAATTCCTCTTTAGAAAATTTACCATCCCAATATGGTTTTAAGCATTGTACATTGACCTTAAAGTGCCCTGGCTTCATGAGTCACTTCAATGGCTCCATGTGGAAAGACTTGCACAACTGTGAAGGGTCCAAATCATCTTAAGTGCAGTTTCTTAAGGCAAAGTTTCATTATTGAATTAAACAATAATACATTTGTCCTAGAGCAAACTCTCATCTTTGAATGTATTTATAATGTAATCTTTTTGCTCTTTCCTTGTATATTTTCAAACTCTCATCTTTGAATGTATTTATCATGTAATCTTTTGCTCTTTCCTTGTATATTTTTGCATTCTCATACTCTCATCTTTGAATGTATTTATCATGTAATCTTTTTGCTCTTTCTTTGTATATTTTTGCATTCTCATAAGCATCCATCCAGAACTTATCTATTCATTTAGCTGCAAAAATCTCTTTTCTCCAACGGCTTGTATATCCAGATTTAGCTTTTTCACTGCCCAATATGCTTTATTCTTTAACTCTACTTGAAGATGACAAGCTTTCCAAAATACAAGGTGATATGGTGACATTACCTATTGGTGTTTTGAAAGAACTCTGATATGCCTATAGTGCATCATCTAACTTTTTATACCAATCAGTTCAAGAAGCATTCACCATCATCTCCAATATCCTCTTTAGTTCCCAGTTTGATACCTCAACTTGGCCACTTGTCTGGGGATGATAAGGTTCTGCAACACGATGTTTGAACCCATACTTTGCTAAAACTGAGTCTAATATACGATTGCAGAAGTGCTTATCCCCATCATTGATAATGGTTCGAAGAGTGCTGGAATGTGAGAATATGTTCTTTTCTAGAAAGTTGATCGCCACTCGAGAATCATTTGTTGGTGCTACCGCTGCTTCCACCCATTTTGAACATAGTCAATTGTTACCAACATATATTGATTTGTGTAAGAAGATGGATATGGTCCCATGAAGTTTATTCCTCATACATCAAAAAATTTAATTTCAAGAATGGGATTCAAAGGCACTTCATTATGTTTTGAGATATTTCCCATGTGCTGACATCGATCAGAATTTCGCACATACTCATAGGCACTTTAAACAAAAAAGGCTAATAAAAGTTTGACTGCAAAATTTTAGCTGCTATTTTAGAAGCCCTAAAATGGCCAGAAGAGTGACAGTGCTCTAAAATCTGAGAAATTTCCTTATCTGTGAATGCTTTGATTGGGGTGCCTCTATAAGATTGGATCTTTTCAATGGCAATATTTCAACTCTAAAAAGAACCTTTTCCTCTGCTGATGGTTGAATTCAGGTGAGATCAATAAGATTGGATCTTTTCAATGGCAATATTTCAACTCTAAAAAGAACCTTTTCCTCTGCTGATGGTTGAATTCAGGTGAGATCACATTACAAGCTAGATAATTAACAATGTATGCATTCCAAGGTCCTGAATCTATTGCAAATATCTTTTCATCTAAGAAATATTATTTTATGTTAGCCTCATCCTTTTGTTAAGTCCGTTCAAGCCTGGATAAGTGGTCCGTTACTACATTTTTATCATGAATCTCCAAATTAAACTCTTAAAGTAGTAATATCCATATAATCAATCTTGCCTTGGCATCTTTCTTAAACAAGTATTTCAGTGCATAGTCATCTGTGTAGTCGATCACCTTTGACCAAATTGTCAAAGGCAAACACTATAGTAAGTAGCTCTTTTTCAGTGGTGGCATAATTCAACTATGTATATATCATAGTCCTGTTTGCATAGTAAATGACATGAACGATATTGTCCCACCTTTGACCTAGTACTGCTTATACTGCATAATCACTAGCATCACACATCAATTCAAATGGTAGTCTTCAATCAAGTGTAGCTATGATGGGTACTGAAATTAATTTTTATTTGAGTGTTAAAAGCTGTCAAACACTCATCAGAAAAGCTGTCAAACACTCATCAAGCAAATTGCAAAGAGATTTCGTGATTTTTGAGAAGTCCTTTATGAATCTTCTATAGAATTCCTTTTACTGATATTAGCGGAGGCAACTTCTCTATTACCCGAACTTTTACCTTATCTACCATATCTAAGAAGATTGCCATCGAGCATTAAATAACATAAATGACATCCATCTATATGCAGAGGTGTGGTCTTTTCCTGATCCTTTGGAGCTATTGTAATTTGGTTGTAACCTTAATACCCATCTAAGAAACAGTAACTTGAGTGTCCAGCCAACCTATCTAGCATTTTATCAATAAATGGCAATGTGAATTGATCTTTTCTAGTGGCATTATACAGTTTTCGATAGTCAATGCCCACTCGACATCCTGTGACTAGTTTGGTTGTTATAAGCTCGTTGTTTTCATTTTTCACCAATGTTATCCCTCATTTTTTAGGCACTACATGAACTGGGTTTACCCACTTACTATTAGATTATGGTAGATGATCTATGCATCAAGAAGTTTTAGGATTTCAGCTCGAACTACATCCTTCGTGCTTGGATTTAATCTATGCTGATTATCTACCGATGGCTTGTACTCGTCCTCTATTAATATCATGTATGCATATTGAAGGACCGATTCTTCTGATGCTAGCTATTGACCAACCAATGGTTGTCTTGTGTTCCCATAGTACTCTTAATAGTTTCTACTCCTCCAACTTATTTATTTGATTTGCAATGATCATTGGCAAATTAGAAGACTCTCCTAAGTAGGCATATCTCAAATGTGATGGCAATTGTTTGAGCTTGAGAATGGGCAGTTTTGAATGGATGATAATGGTTTCGTGGGCCCTATCTTCAAATTGTAATCTTCTTCTGTAGGGTGGTAAAGTTTCCAAGAAATAGGCAACCTGGCTTATCTTACCAACTTATAATTTTTCTTCTTATGAGTACACAAGACAAGTCTCCAACCAATTGTGAGGGTGCTCAAGAAT
Organism: Fraxinus cuspidata; assembly: GCA_903798385.1. NCBI lineage: Eukaryota > Viridiplantae > Streptophyta > Magnoliopsida > Lamiales > Oleaceae > Fraxinus > Fraxinus cuspidata. The sequence goes on from CAIGRP010110553.1 coordinate 9,736, forward strand.
GAAAGCTTTATCCACAGTTACATTAACCACATCAATTTGAAGACATCTATTTGATTCTATAGGATATTTGATAGCACCGAAGACATTGAATGTCACATGTTCATCATTTATTCGTAGCAAAATTGTCCTTCTGAACATCTATAAAGGCATGACAAGTTGCAAGGAACAGTCTCCTTAATATCAATGACATTTCTTTGTCCTCTTCACCCATGTCCAGAATAACGAAATTAGCAAGGTAGATAAACTTATCTACTTTCACCAATATGTCTTTGATAATCCCTCTTGGATATTTTATGGAGCGATTTGCCAGTTGCAATGAGATTGTAGTTGCTTTGGCCTATCCTAAACTTAGTTTCTTAAAAATAGAATAAGGCATAAGATTAATGTTTGCACCTAAATCACACAAAACCACACAAAAATTTATAAAATTTTATTTCACCAATAGTGCAAGGGATTGTGAAACTCATTGGATCTTTTAATTTAGTTGGTTGCTTATTTTGTAGAATTACGCTACACTCTTCATTCAATACTACAGTCTCCAGATCCTCAAGCTTTCTTTAATTTGTGAATATCTCTTTCATGAACTTGACATAGTTGGGCATTTGTGCTAGAACGTCCACAAATGGTATATTGATATGCAATTTTTTGAATGTTTCCAGGAACTTAGAAAATTGTTTGTTGAACTTATACTTTGATAGGGGCTGTCACCATAACCTTTGGATCTCCTAATTCCTTTTTCTTTCTCACATTCTTTGTTTTGCTCAGAATCACCAATTGCTTGTCACCTATGGCAGGTACCTTTATATTTGTAGCAACTTATCTCTTTACATTAATTTTGGGAAGCTGAACTCCATTGCGAGTTGTAATTGCTTTGACATGCTCCATAGAGTTAGTCTCGATATCACTCGGCAAGGTTCTCGTTAGTCTCTCTAAAAGTACCTTAGCTATTTGTCCCACTCTAAATTCTTGATAGTAGCTCCTGAATCTGTAACGTCTTATCAGTCCTTTGCATGGAGTTAATTGATGTTTCAGCCATTTTAGTAAACATTTCTTTCCATGAGGACTTCTTTTCTGCCTGTTGGAGACCTGGTGGTGCATTTTGATATGATGCACCTTGAAAAAACTAGTTATTACTCCAGGAGAAATTTGGGTGATTTCTCCGACCAAGATTATGTGTATTAGAATGTGGATTATTATGTTGTCTCTGAAAATTTTGTATGTAGTTGACATCCTCTACCGTTTGAACAAATGGACTTCCCACATTACAATCCACACTTTCATGTTTTCTCCCGTAATGATTACATCTTGGCCCAACTGCTTGAATTGCATTCATTGTCTGATCTATTTTTTAAGTTCATGTTGCTAGCTGTGATGATATTGTTATCAGTATGTCAATCTCGTGTATTCTAGCCATTTTCTTTCCAATTGATCTCTCTGTTAACCAAAGTGCACTAATGAATGTTAGATGTTCCATGATTTGATAGATTTGATCCGTTATCTTTTTTTGTAATTGACCTGTCACGGGCAAAGTCGATGCTAGCCTTGCTTGTTGGATTTAACCCAATGTAGAAATACTAGACTTGGAGCTAGGTTTGCAAACCTTATTGTAAACATTGATGAAGTAGCCCTTTGTACCTTTCCCAAACCTCTAAATAACATTTTAAGCCCAACTGGGAAAATGTAGTGAGTTTGTCCCTCAACTTGGCAATCTTTTTTAGTGGGAAATTTTACTCAAGAATTTGTGACTCAAATTGTTCCAAGTCATGATGATTGAGGTGGGGATTTGTCCAACCATTCCCTAGTTGAATCTTTTAAAGTGCAAGGAAAGGGTCTCAATCGAATTGCATTGGGCATCCCAGATATTCAATTGTTGCACACATGTCCAGAAACCTCGAGATATGAGCATTTGGATTTTTAGTGGATCTCGTAAGAAACCGCAATTTAATTTGGTACATATTTATCGTATCCATCTTCAAATAGAAATTTGCATGCCCGAATGTTGGATAAGATATGCTGGATTGACTTTCTAGCACTGGTGAAACCATGTATTCCCCCATCAGTGTCTCATTCTCATTACCCTCAGCTACAATCTGATGTGTTGCATCTTCATTCATTTCAATGGAAATTCAATTTTGAAAAATATCTACGATTGATTCTGCATGCTGTTTTGGTGTGCCTCTAACTGTTATTTTCTTCTCAATTTGAACTTTCGTTCAGATCAAATTTAGTAAGTTCGACATGGCTTGAAATTTGCATGCAAGTGTCTAAAAATAAGGAGATAAGATATTGTAATTTTTTTTTCTAATATGAGATTAAACTAATAAAGTAGCGAAATTCAGAATGAAGCTAAAATAAATTAAAACTAACTAAATACTATAGTCCATGGCAACAACACCAAAACTTGATTGTTCGATTTCCCGCAAGTGTTTGGTGTCCTAAACAAGTAATAAAGTGAGGAGTAGGATATCATTCCCATGAAGACTATGTATTCAATCTAGGATCAATCAGTTCTAACTCTAATCAAATAACAAATTGTATTTGAAGAGTTTATAGTAATTAACTAATTAAATTAACAATTCTAATTAGCAAATTATGAGCTTTTGTAAATTTAAATTTGATGGTTACTAAAACCTAAAATCTCCTTTATTAATCCGTTATAATGTAAATTAATAACATGATAGTATGTGCACATTTTTGTTGATCAATGTTCCTAAATTAATGAAAAGCATCCCTCAATGTCAATTAAATCCATCATTTAATGTGATCTTTTTTTTAACAAAATATATTAAATTATCACGACCTTAACCGAAACAAGAATAATGTGAATGGCTTGTTTGTGACAAAATTATAATTAAAATAAGCTACTTATGCAATTGTAAGTAAATTAACTAAACTAAATGTAA
>CAIGRP010110572.1:0-29030 GCA_903798385.1 Fraxinus cuspidata
AAGAAAATTGAATGTGTAAGAACATGCCCACGCACCAAACCAATTCACGAGTGTTGCAAGACTTCCTGCAACTCCTTTAATGTTTATAGGGAATATCTACAAGAAATATGATTATTAGACTAAATGATCGTCTGTCTGTCCATGTATAATGATCGAGTTATCATACCTCGGACATCACTACCCAAGGAACTGCTCCCATTCCAACTGAAAATGATCCTATGTACACCTGAATTTGGAAAATCAACTCGACTTAGATGAAGAATTCTTTCCAATTTTATCGAGGGGAAGGAGTGGACTCACTAGTATGCCTGTCACGGCTAGTGCTGGTGCTGCGTTAACTGCTATTCCATGATCCTGTTACGTAATATAGTCCGTTGTGAATGACAATTTTTTGATAAAAAGGATAAGGGAAATGTTTAACTAAAAGCTAAACGGTTGAATCTGTACCTTAAGATAATACGAGCTCCCTGTTAGCAGACAACCTAGGACTAGGCCGAATGCAGAAACCTGAAGAAAAAGAAACCTCGCACACTTACATTGTGAATATTGTAATAATATGTTGGGATTCAAAGCCGAAATTTACCAATAAAAGCGGTTTTCGTCCTGCTCTGTCTATTAAGGTTGCACCTAGTGCAGTTATAATGACCTGAAAGAGGATAAGACCAGTATAAACAAAATGCACTAATTTCTCATAAAAAGTGACACTTTTGTGGGGGTATCAACCTGAAGAATAGCATAAGTTATCGTTCCTACGTTGGCTGGGAATCCTGAGAAATTGCAGGCGAGAAATACAGATCATTTGTTTGACAGAGTCAGAAACTTTGATTTTACACGAGAAGATTATAAATAGAATGAAGTCATTCTTCAGATATTTACCTGAGGACTCAAAAATACTGCTGGTATAGAAACAAATTCCATTGATTCCTCCAAATTGTTGAAAGACCATTAGTCCAACCCCAATCTGGAAAATATAATAAACAAGAGTATAGCTTCTTTTTCTTCCTTAATCTATCTAGTGTTGTCTTGTCCAACTCATGAAATAGGCCAAAAAAGAAACAGAAGTAAAGATTTACCGTGACAGAACTCAGGTATCGTTTTTGAAATAAGTCGAGCATTTTGGCTTTCGGAAGTTTCTCAAGAGTTTCTATATAATCCTGTCAAAGAATGATAACTATCTTCGGCATAACGTTTGCATATATAACTAATGAAGAAATCAGGATTTAGAAGTCTGTACTTGGATTTCAGTTGCCTCTTCGGATATGTTAGCTTTTTTGCCCCGAAGTCTTCTTAATGCAGCTTCAAACTTTTTTTGATCTCCTTTTTTCGCCTGAGTATATTTCAACAAAACATTTTTAGTAAAATTTCGATCATTCTACATGACAAATACATTTGTATATATGTTGTTTTCCTACCAGCCATCTTGGAGATTCTGGGATGATAATGAGGCCAACAAGGAGAACAGTACATGGGATTATTCCTGCAAGATTCAAGAAGTGATTAATTTCGACAGTATGACTTATTCTCATAACTCAATATCGTATATTTATATTCTGAAAATCCCAGTTTCTAGGGTCGTTTTAGGCCAAGCATTTTCACCTGTTATTGCTAAAGCCCTCCATGTTAGAAATGTGCCTATGATGAAGGAAACAGATACTCCAGTACAAATCATCAGCTGCGGATCAAGAAGAAGAAAATGAGTCGATTGTTTCATTTTAGTGTCTTAACACCACGTACTTAACATATGTAATAAAGTGAATCTTTACCTGGTTTATGGTTGTCAAAGCGCCTCGTAAATCTTTGGGAGATATTTCAGCTATGAACACTGGTACCTAACAATGGAAAAATCGAACATAAAAAAGGAACCGTAAACAGGAATATTTCTATTGAGGAACGAAAACCCTTCTTACCACATACGAAAAGACTCCCATTCCATATCCTGTTGCCAATCTTCCAATGTCCAGAGGCAGAGCTCCCTGGCGTAATTACTCATAATTTTATCAATAAATGAATTTTTGTGTATGCTTATTCATTCGTTGGTAACTAATAAAAGAAACTAGTTGCGAAAGTATAGTAATATAAACCTTGGCGAAGTAAATCGATAGCCACCCTGCTACACAGAATCCACTCGATACTGTCATCGCCTGTTTGCATTTCATATCAAACGAACCTAAATTAATCGGGAGGAGATTCTAAATAATGGTTGATATTCCTATACATATTAGAATCTCATCAAGCTCACCCCTTTACGACCTATATAATCAGCCATTTTACCACTTGTAATTGCTCCTATCATTGCTCCAAAAGTCAGTATCGAGCCAAACAATGAGTACTGAAAAGTAGAAGAGTCAATTTCAAAAAATTCTTTAGAATTAGGGTAGATAATCCTAGTATAGACAATTAAACTACGTTTAATACAGAGCGTTGGATCACAATATACAGTACCAAATAAACAAGTTTCCTGTCGAGTAGTATCTAATCCATTTTACCGAACATACTAACCTCTGCCAGAGATAAACTTAGATCATCTCGGATGGCAGATTGCGTAGGTGATGAATACCCTGCCTGAAAAATGAAAAAAGACTAATAAAACACTTTTCGGCATTAATACAGACAACTTTTGGCTTCTGTGAATAAGTAACAAACAAATGAACTTATAAGAAACTCGAAAAAAAGTACTTATTTCTTACACAAGATCCAAATGCATAAGAGCCACAAACTGCAACAAATGTACTGAGGTAAACCATGCATCTTTCCTCCTTGATCTGCTTATCACTTCCATTGCAGTTTTCGACATTTTCTGCTCTCTTTTCTTGTGGAATAAGTGGAACTTTAACTTCTTCTTGCAAATTGTTTTCAGCTTTCTCTATATCTTGATTCTTAGCCATGGCTCTCTTCTTGTTTTCTTCACTTGCTAAGCGAAAATATTGTTGGTTTGTGTATGTATCCTGGAGAAGAAAAAAGTCTTGAAGAGATGTTTTCAAAGAACAAACACTAGAAATAGAAGAGAGAAACAAGAAAGTTCTTGGATGGAGGGATGGAGCCATGTGTATATATTATTCAACACACATGTATAGTGTGTGTAATTATCTCGTCTAAAATATTAAACTGTTAGGAAAAGACAATGACATGCTGATCACGTTCAATTATTTATAAAATATGTATGCATCATTACTCTCGACATCAAGCATTCAACTTGTGCCACTTGATATAAACTCGACAAATCAAATTTCATGATTAATTTTCGGTACTCATCCTTAGTTTCAAACTTCTCTTTTGATTTGTTGTTCTTGAAATAAAGCCAAGTAACTTAATTTCTATGGATGACTTAAGCATAAGAGTGTTTCGTAAATAAATTATCCGACCTCTATCACGATTAGAGGAGCTCGATCACTAATTTCGAGCTAATCCTTCACGTTCAGAGCTACGTTAAAGGAAGGCTCAAAACTGGGCTTTAGAAAGATTCAAAGTCTCTCACCATTAATCGTTATTCTAAAAAGTAATTTAAGCTATGTCACTCTTAAACTCGTAAAAGCTTGAAACTTTGTCTTGCTGTGTGATCAGTTTAACGATTCATAGAATACTGCTATTAATAATCACATACACTGCAATTTAACATGTATACAACCCGGCAAGAGAACTAGGTTAAATAATCATTAAAGGATGCTATCAAAAAGATAAAAATATGCCAATTGGATCCAGTTAGAATTTCAGTACAAAAGATAAAGACAGCAATGAATTGACTGGAAGGTTTTGCATGATAATTGAGATATATAACGACAAGCTTGAGGGACCAATTACAAAAATTTCAAAAATGGTTGGCTTCTGGTTGTATCTATCTGTTTCCTTGATTAAATGAACGGCTAAAACTTATTGTCCGCTTAAGCAATTTTGTTTCAATCTTATATTTTAATGCCACTAGATTTCTTTATATGTAATAATTGAATTTTGCAATGAAAAATTCCAAAAAAAATAAAAAAAAATGTACCTATGGGTTGTTATTTTTCACAACGTTAAATCACAATTTCATTTCATGTTCAGGTAAAAAGTCGATCGAAATATATTTAACATAGACTTTTTAGAATCACATAATAGTATAATCAAGAAATAACAATTAGCATTAAAAAAAGAATATGCCACCAATCCAATTGGCAAAATATCCTCACCTACCAAAGTTGATATCTCTTACCTATCACTTTTCAGTTCATTAATTTCTTGGGTTACAAAAAAAAAAAAAATGTATACCGATATAATCAGTGAGATTTTTTATAAAGCGAAATCTCACACAAAAATGTAAATTTTGTAAAGTATATAGCGCAAAAAACTCTCTGTCCCTCGGTTACTTTCTGTGGGCTCTGGCCTCGGGACAAGTTTTGTGTTCGACTATTTGTGTGTGTGAAAAGTATGAACTTAATCAAGTATAGTTATCGTGAATTCAATATTGAAGAAAAACATTGATAAGTTTGAATACGTAAATATTAGAATGACTAGGTTCATGAATATGGCAAGAATAAAGGTGTTCAGTGTCACATTGCCACCTAGACACGTCATTATTGAAAAGACGTGTCTATATTAGAAGATGAATTTGGCAAGAATAATGCTAACCAACACGAGTTTTAAGTGATAATTGAATAAGTGTCATATTGTCACACAGCACGATGATTGGAGATTCTAATTTAGATTTTCAAACATTTTGCACCAATAAAGGAGCAAAATATGGGTATTTATTGCACCAATAAACAAATGAAGTATGGAAATCCCACCAAGTCAATAATGAGATGGCCAACTTACAAAAATACCTTAAAAATTATGGATATTTTGAAAAATCATATGAAAAATATTTTAAAAGTAAAAAATACTGTGTAAAATTAGATGTCACTTTTTTATTAAAATGTGACTTTTTAATATAAAAAAAAAAGTGACACAATGTGACATTTTGTTACTTTTTAAAGTTAAGTCTCATTTTTTTAATTAAACAACAATATACAATATCACTTTTATTAAAATGTGATGTGTCACTCAACAAAGTGACAACTTTCAAGAAAATAAAAGAAAAAAATGGTAAAATTTTAAAATGTAACGGACATTTTAAGAAATTGACAAAAATTAAAAAAAGTGACAAAACACTAATCAAAATATTGGAATTAGTTCAATAAAACGACAGTTATTAGAAAAAAAGCGAAGCAAATGTCCCTCCTATTTCTTCACTCACCATCAAACATTTTTAAGTCAACTTATCCAAAAAACATGGATCAAAACACTAAACATCTTTAAATCAATTCATCACTACCATCATCTACCAACTCAACCAATTAAAATTAAGGATCTTTAAAAAAAAAAATCAAATGAAAAGTATTTTGGAAGTAAAAAAAAACTATGTAAAATTAAGTGCCACTTTTTTTTTATAATGTCACTTTTTAAAGTTAAGTGTCACTTTTTTAATTCAACAACGATATAAAGTGTCACTTTTATTAAAAAGTGATGTATGTCACTCAACAAAGTGACAAAAATTTCAACAAAACAACAGGAAAAAGTGACATGCTAAAAAAAATGATAAAACACCAATTAAAACATTGGAATATGTTGAATAAAGTTATAGATTTTTTTTTTTTTTAAGTAACACAATTACCGTTCCTCATCTTTAAGTCATTTTATCGACAAAACATCGATCAAAACACCAAATATATTTAAGTCAATTCACCATCACCAACATCTTCCAACTCAGCCACTACTACATTGTCTAATGATCAGTCACACTAAATTCCTCATCCAATTCAATACTCTCCACACCCCTTCGAGTCACTATCATAGTCACTGTGATAACCAACAATTGACCATTGATTCTATCAACAAAATTTCAATTTTTTGTATAAACATATTGCATAAACCCCAATGCACCTAGATCCTGGAATAATTTTAGCATAACAGTTGCCTAGAATAGTTTCACACGACCTCCTCGCACATGATATAGCCTATTAAGGGCCTTTGGGAAGTTATAGTCACGTCGGGTTTCTTTTGTTTTACAGCATGATGTAAGACTTATTTTGGCATGCGTTTTGGAAAAAGGGAACTGTACGATCTTTTTCCCTATTGTATTTCTCCATCAATCGCTAAAATTTTTCAAACTTTTGAAAATGTGAGCAGAAGGTCTTTTACCTTTATTAATCTATTTCAAAAGAATCGTATGCCTATTTTTTTTGTTTGATATTGGAGTTCACATTCATCAAGATAGAGTCATGTGCATGCCTGCTAATGTTGCTGCTGAGAATTAAAAACTGCATATTTAAATAATTTTGTGAAAGTACTTCGCCTAGAAGATTTTTTAAAGAAGGCCGATCCTAAGGAGCTCTTTCTCTGAGAGCTTTTCTATAAGAAACAAAAGCATAAACCTGTCAACTGAGCCCTTGAGAAAAAATGTTTTCTTCAGTTTTTGTTCGGTGTTAGTGTCAAAAAATCAAATTGTTGAACACATTATTCTTGTTTGCTTCGCTGCCTACACTACCAACTCTATGCATTCTAGTAAAAATGTTGGGACATACGAGGCAAATTTTTTTTTTTTATAATGGAGTTCACATTCATCAAGACAGAGTCATGTGCATGCCTGCTAATGTTGCTGCTGAGAATTAAAAACGGCATATTTAAATAATTTTGTGAAAGTACTTCGTCTAGAAGATTTTTTAAAGAAGGCCGATCCTAAGGAGCTCTTTCTCTGAGAGCTTTTCTATAAGAAACAAAAGCAGAAACCTGCCAACTGAGCCCTTAAACATGTTGAGAAAAAATGTTTTCTTCAGTTTTTGTTCGGTGTTAGTGTTAAACATCAAATTGTTGAACACATTATTCTTGTTTGCTTCGCTGCCTACACTACCAACTCTATGCATTCTAGATTTTTACAACCCTGTATGCTCCGTTAGTTGCAAAGACAGCGACCTCTCGATAGGAAGAGGGAGCAGATCGCAACTCACAACTGGCGAGCGATCTGTTTGAGAAACTCGAATCGCGAATTCAGGCAGCAATGTAAATATGAATACAGTACCACCTAGAATTCATCATAAGGTCAATTCAGATTCAAATAAACAGCTCATTCAGGTTGCAGAAATACAAGATGGAAGGTAACAACATTCTACAAGCTAAAAAGGAGAAACGTTTCCTTCTCATTACACCAAGGTTGGGATAGTACATAATTCATTTGTTTTACATAATAAACAGTGCTTCAGTTACTACAGGTTCTAGAATAAATCCTATCATATACTATACCATTACAGATCTTTGTGATGGAAAAATAAAAAACACAAATGGAGCAAAAAAAGATCAGCACAATTTTCCCACAAAGAGGAATGAAAGGCTCCTGTACAAATCTATTCTAGTGGATAAAGAGATTTAAGAATATACCAAGCAGTTCCTTGCTGCTGCTGAGTGATAACCTTTTCGTGTATAATATACTTTAGTATGCAAAGCTAATATACTTTAGTATGCAAAGCCCCGTGGAGCGTCAAAACCCATCTGAGAAGCTCTTGAATCTTCTGTCCTAATAGCATAAACTAATTTTGAGTATCCACCATCCTTGCTAATATATATACTAATTCTGAGTATCCACCATCCTTATTAATACATATACTTCTACGGGTAGCAGCAGTGAGAAGCTCTTTTACATTAGGGTATCAGTGATTCCAGATCAACGTACCATTCAATATATCTAAATGAACAAAAGAATTCAAGGAAGCAAATTGCAGTATGGAGTTCTATTGACATTCTCATTCAAGTGCCAGATTACCATCCATCAGAGTTTTCATCATCTTTCTTGGGAGTCTGAGGACGGTCTTCATCAAAAGTATAATGCTGATAGCCAGCAGGCGTAGACAAATTCCCAGAACCGCTGCTGCTTGCTAACCGTTCAATATCATCAATATTTGCTATGAGCGATATAGGTCTTTCTGGTATGGAAGGAATTGATACATCAGTGTCTAACAATTTGACAATCTGGTCCATTGTCGGCCTAGCATGTAATTGTGGATGTGAACAAAGAACAGCCACTAACACATACTTCTCTACAACATCGGGAGGACCCAAATCTGGCATATCTTCAACAACCTCCAATGCTCTCCCATTCCTAACCAGTGACCAAGCCCAATCAGTGATGAGTGTAGGTTGGCCATCATTAACAGCTATCAGTGCTTTTTTCCCACTCAAAAGCTCAAGAAGCACTACTCCAAAGCTATAAACATCACTTCTCTCTGTCAATTGTCCATACAACGCGTACTCAGGCGCCACGTATCCCATTGTCCCAGCCACCCTAGTACTGAAGTGAGTCAATCCCTCTGGGTTAAACTTTGCTAATCCAAAGTCTGCCACCTTAGGCTCAAACCTCTCATCCAAGAGTATATTACTAGCCTTGATATCCCTATGAATAATTGCCGGTCGTGCACCATAATGCAAATAAGACAACCCTTTAGCGGTTCCGAGAGCTATCTTCTGACGTATAGGCCAACTCAACTTCTTCTCCACCAACCCAAATAGATGATCATGAACACTCCCATTCTTCAACAAATCACACACAATAATCCTTTGGTGACCCTCGAAAGGGGTTGTCGCTGTACAATACCCTCTCAACGCCACCAAATTCACATGTCTAATGCTGGCAATAACTTCCACTTCGTGCGTAAAACTCGCATCTCCAGAAGCAGAACAATTCTTGAACCTCTTCATTGCCACTTCAGAACCATCTGGCAACACTCCCTTGTACACATTCCCATACCCTCCTCTCCCAATTATATGCTCCCTTGAAAAGTTCTTCGTCGCCGCCTTAATTTCATCAAATTTGAACCTAATTAATGTAGTACTCCCACTAAACGAATCCAGCCCGGAAGTTAAGCTAACCTCATTCGTAGCATTTGTCAACTTTCGCTTCAAAAATTTCTTCCTTCTACGCCGGAAAAACCAAAATCCTAAAAAACCCAGAATCAAAACCACCGTGGAGATCGACACACCTACAGGAATCACAACTTTTTTCTTCTTACCGCTCGACCTGTGCGATGTAAAATCGATATTAAATAAGCACTTTGCTGTACCTTCATTGGTGGGACCAAAGTGATTTGCAAAAGCAGCGACGTAGACAAAAGGGTAGGCCGTACAGTCGGAGACGTTCCCGATTGACGGGCCGGTAAGGTACGAGGCCTGAAGCCTGGAAATGGCAGTGGTACAGGTGGCACACGGGGAGCTGTTGAGGAGGGACTGGTTACACGCTGAAACGATGTCGTCGAGATCCTTCCGCGGGATGACGGATTCGAACTCGGATCGTGTCGTGATGTTCATACAGCCACGGGCAATCCACTCCGTCTCGAAGCCACACCGACTGCGTATGTCGTAGTTGGGTTCATACTCGTTGACCAGAGACTCGTAAGAGTCCCAGCACGATTCAGCCAAGTCCAGCGGTGGGAGAAACAAGCTGGTGACGCGTAGATAATCAGATTCAACAAGCCGGATGCCCTGTTTAACATACTGGCATTCCGAACGGGAATCCACGTTACTGGCCCTCTTGCCTTTCCGTAAAACACCAAAGTCTAACGGGCAACGGTTTGAGACATTACCGTTCTGGAGGAGTTCCCGGCGGGGCCGGTGGCTACTGGAGGTTGAAGGAACCAATACTTGGCACAAAATTGATAAAAACAGCAAAAAAAAAATAACTAATACGTAACATTTAATTTACGGGTTTACAAAAACGATTCACAAAAATCAAAAGGGGGTTTGCTTTATTCTACGGCGGCTTGTGATTGAGAATTTGAGGTGGGCCGATAGTAGGTTCTAGGAAATGGAGTTGATAACGAAGCACGTAATTATTCATTAGGCAGCCAAGGTGGAGATCATTCATTCGAAGATAAAGAGAAGGAAGGTAGGTTCAGGGAAAAAGGAAGTGGAAATTGGAATACCAGATGACTTTGATGGCCGAGTTGTTGAATCTGACGGTCCGCCGCCACTGTTGTTGAGCTGTGGCTGTGCGTGGAAAAGTGTGGGTGAAATTGTGAAAATAGTCAAATACACTTATCAGTCTCTGCGCAGCCAAATCTGGAAGTTATATGATAAATGATGCAATTCGATGAATTTTATAGTCTTGATTTTTTTTTTCAATATAGAAATTCTATTTCTAGAAAAATGTTTCAATATGATACTTTTTTATGCACATGTTGTAGAATCAACCATTTAGATCATGATATGTCGGACCTTGAAATAGGATTAGACTGTCAAGGGGGAGATTCATCAATCGAAGGTGCACCTCGACGCTACAAATAAATAGATTGGTCCTGTTCTTTAAGACAAGTATCACCTTTACATTGTTCACAAGGTGCACTATATGTTTCAAACTTCATTTATGTCAATTCTTCTAATTTGCTTTTCTAAGTGCTTAAAAATAGTCGAACTAGTCAATTAACTAGAGTCTGTATAGTCGAAAATCTCACTTTTAAATAATGTGAGAGAGATGGAGAATCTTAAGAAAATTATAGTTCAGGATTTAGAAAGTAAAAATCTTGGATAGTTTCGACACTTTCTTAGTATGGAGGTTATTAAATCTAGGAAGTGAATATTTGTTTCAAAAAAAAAAATTTGTGGGAAGCCCAGAAAAATTTATTTGGGCTTCCGTAGGATTATTGTTGGACTTTTATTATCATAAAATTGCCAAGATAGAAAACCGTATAGCCTATTTGCGAGTTTCGGTGTACCGATTATGAGCGTTTTTTTAAAGTAACGATTTTGAACTTTTATGAACAAACCAGTTATAAGTGGTTTTAGAAGAACTTTTTAAAACAATCCAATTCCATGTTTGAGAGTTTATTATTCACATATTCTAAAAGTTTTTTAAAAAAGTAAAATTACATATATGTCATTTAGTGAAATTTCACATGTATTAGTGAAATTTTGAGATGATGGTTTCTTTGTATAAATTTTTTTACTTAAAAGTGTTATTTTACTTTCATGTAATTTTTTTTACATATAAGTTAATATTTAAGTTAAAAAGTTAAATTAAATTAAATATTTACTTAAAATTTTATGTTGGTATTTCTTAGTTATATATAAACTTTATAATTCTAGGTTAATTTTGTAATTTTAAATAATTTTTAAACATAAGTAATTTTTTTACTTATAAGTAACTTTTTATATTCTATAAGTGATTTGTTCTCTTATTAGTAAAAATTTTAAAGATTCATATGAACGGTGCTACAAGTTTTTTCCATAATTGGAAAAAAAAAATGATGGATTACAAGATAAAATCAAGTGAAAATTATACGAAATCAGAATTATAAAGATTCAATTTCAAAAATCAGATTGAAGGTTTGATATTTCATTTTTAAATATTAAATATTAATTGTAAAATTTTCATCCCAAACCCTAATCAAATTTCCTCCTACTTCTCTCTTCTCTCCGTCACACTCTCTACCTTCTCTTTTCTCCCCGTCACTCTCTCTTCTCACTCTCGTTCTCCTCTCTCTCCATCGGCAGCCAAGCCCCCACGAGATGGCGCAGCCTCGTCTGGCGACGTCGCCGTGTATTTCTTCTTCCTTCGCTCTTCTCTTTGTCACTCTCTCTTCTCACTCTCAATGGATCTCCTTTGGGCTAGGTGCCGCTACAAGGGCAATGTGCACAAACACAAAGTAGCAGCGCTCATTTGTGCAAATCGTCGCTGCATTTGTTTTTTTTTATTTATGAGTTTTTTTGCAATTTTTGCGGGGGAGTCGTGATTTTGTGGTGGTTGATAGACGTTGTGGAGCCATGATTTATGGCTGATGGTTCGCAATCGCTGCTGCGGTAGCAGCAACGCAGTGATGGTGGGTTGTGCACTACTTTGTGATTTGGCGATGGTTTTTGTTGGTGGCACGGCGGTGGCGGCGGTGGATTTGGCTGTGGTGGTGGTTTTGTTAGATCAGTAGTGGATTTGATGGGTTTTATTGATTCTGGTAATGGCGGCGACGGCGGATCTGGGGATTAGTGGTTGTAGTGGTGAGTCGTGGTGGTGGTTTTGAAGTTGAACGTGGTAGTTTATTGGAGGTTGTGGAGGAGACGGTGAAGTGGTGATGCTGCTTTCGGTTGGTACCATAATGTATTGTGGTTGGGTAGTGTAGATGGTGGCAGTGTTGGTGGTGGTTGGCGACGGTGGCGGCGATGATGGTAGGGTTGAGAATTGTTTATGGTTGTAGGATGGGGGTGGTTGTGGAGGTAGTGGTGGTTGTGGCGATGTCCGTATTTTTAGATGATGGTTTGCTGTCAGAAGGAGGTGGTGGCGATGGTTCCGACGACGGGGATTCGGTTTCCATGTTGTTGGTAGTAGTGGTGGGGTGGTAGTCACAAGTATTGGTGGTGGTCACATATTATTTGGTTGTTTGTAACCATTAAATTGATTAATTTGTGACCGATAAATAATATTCGATTGATGAAAAAGATAAATTGTGACAAATAAATAATGTGTGACTTAAAAATTGTTAATTTGTGACTGATAATTTGATAATTTGTGATTGTCTATTAAGTTGTGACTTATAATATTTGTGATTTGTGAGCTATAAATGAATTGTGATTTGTGCATTTCAATTTTTTATTTGTGATCGATGAACAAATTGTGACCTACACTTTTTTGAATTGTGACGTTAAAATAATTTGTGATATATAAAATTTGTGAGTTGTGACCAATGAATAATGTGTCTTATTAATTTTATAAATTTGTGACCAATGAAAAAATTGTGACTATAAAGTTTTCGATTTGTGATTGTAAAGTAATTTGTGACTTACAATTTTTTTATTATGACCTTAAAATAATTTGTGACCAATTAATTTATAATTTGTAACCAAATTATATGGAGTGGCCTTAATATATTTAATTTATTTATTTATAAAAAAAATTTTAAAAAAATATGACATTTGAAATCTTAAACCTTAGATTCTTAAATTTGAGATGGGGGAAACTCAATCTCTTATTTATAACTTTTTCCCTAAAATCAACATAGACAATGAGATTATCGCTTTAAGGGTAAGGGTTTTGAAGGGAATTGAACTAAAAGTAGAAAAGTAGAAAATAAAAATGGAAATGAAGATGAATTAGTCTCTGATTTTGCGTGAAATTTGAAAAGTCTTGTACAAGGAAAGATTTTGGGATGATTACGGAAATTTCATTCCGGACCGTAAATTGGGGGATGAAGGAAACTTATTTGTTTTTATATTTGAAAAAAATCTAAGTGTACAACATTAGTTGACAACAATGGTTGACAATCATATGTTGTCAAAATCCTAGAATATGATGTAGAAAATAATTTTTTAAAATAAATGGATATGATGATGTCAAATAAGTTGTTGTCAACTAATATTGTACATGTAGCATGATTCTTTATATTTTATTACCATGAGTTAGTATATTATGGAATAAAAGAAGTTAATCAGTAAATTTAAGATTTAAGTTAAAATTAAAGTGCTCAATGTAATTTGCACAGAACATAATAATATTATCTTAAATTTACTATAGACAAAGATAATTAACAGTGTTATTATAAATTAAGCTCAAGTTTGCCTCACATTTTTTCAAAATTCATTTCTCTACATATTTCAACCATATATTTATATAGTAAAAATTCTACAAGTAAACACAAAAATTTTCCATACCTCTTAACCATGCATTCCCCAAAAATTTACTATGTAAAACAATATTTTTTCAAAATAATGGCCACCAAATATGGGCTAAACTTCCCAACCCGTTTTTGATAATGTATCATGAGCTCTAGCTTAGGTACATTAGTCGATATATATTATATTATGATGCGACTAATGTGACTGATTTAGAATTATTTTATTAATGCAAATCAAGACCCCACTAAATTGGAAATAGGTAACTATTAATATTTTCAACAACGGTACAAAACATGTTGATATGTGAAATTATGTGTTTATGTGATTGTTGTTATTACATGATAAAATAATGTGGCTTATCAAAGATAGACACATTGAGCATCGTATCTGTAGGTCAGCCTTTTAACAAAAAATTATTTATATTAGTGCAGCATCCTAAGTAATGCAATATATATTCTTGAGTTTCGGTGACTTGCAACTAATTTGAGCATCACAATTCTATTTCACCAAGGTTTCTATTTGGATACGAGATTTCTATTTGCATATATAATTTCTTGTTTCAAAGTGCCTACAATAATAGTCTGTCTCATTAACGTGTGTTTACAATTAAAGAGACATTTCACCTAAGTTTTCTATTTGGATATGTGATTCATTGTTTAAGTGTGTCAATTAAAGTTCCATTTCACCTAAGTTTTCCATCTGGATATGTAATTTCTGGTTTCGACGTGTCTCTTCGATAATAGCCTATCCCATTAAAAAATTGTCTACAATTAAAGTTCCATTTCACCTAGGTTTTCAATTTGTACGTGGGATTTCTTGTTTGAAAGTGTATCTACAATAATAATATACTCCTATTAAAAGTGTGTTTACAATAAAAATTCATTGTCACCAAGGTTTTTCTACCTAGATATGTGATTTTATTTTTTATTTTTTATATTTCAAAGTGTTTCTATAATCGTAATCTACTCTTATTAAAGTTCCATTTCACTAAGATTTTCTATTTTATTATGTGATTTTTATTACAAAGTGTGTCGACAATAATAGTTTACTCCTATTGAAAGTGTGTCTATCCTCATATTCGTAGAACCCACAAATTATTATACGATTTCTTGAATTCCCAATTAAAATTCTTTTTAACAAACTTGAAGTTTTAATTTTTTTTCTTCTACAATATATTAGATAAAATATATCACTACAAAATAAAAGAGTTAAAGAATTGGGAGCTAAGCGTCGCAATTTCCCTTCGTCGTAATTCGATTTTTTTTCTTAAAGCAACAAAATGTCCCTTTTCTCCATTTTTTCACACTAACTCCCATCCTCCTTTCTCCACACATCCGTCTTCTTTGTCACTTTCCCTTTCCATTTTCTCTCTCTACAGTCAACCAAAACCCTTTTTTGCTGCAATTTCATTTTTTTGCTTCTAATGTAGATTTATAGAATGAGTAATTACACTTTCATTATAATAGAGGTATGTATTATATCTAATTTCTTGTATACAATGTGTGTGTAAAGAAGTTAAATTCCGTGAATGAGAATGATTTTTAGCTTATGATGTTAATTGAGTCTATAATTTGATTTTATTTAGGTGTAATGTGTGTGAATGAAAATGTAATTGGTAGATCGCAAGAAAGTGAACGTCGGTGCGGATTGATTTTTTCCTTCTACGTTTGTTTCAATTTAATTTTTTTTTTCACAGTTTGCCTCATGTTAATCTTAATAGTGTGTTAAGAATTTTGAATTCATGTTTGATTAATATGACATGTACGCACACGGCATGTCTCTGTGTACCCGTGTACGCACACGGAGACATCGTGTGGCATGGAGATAGACATGGTGTCTCCGAGCTACACGAAGACACGACCAGTGTCTCGTTTTTTTTAATTACATTTTGCCTCGTGTTAACCTTAATATGGTGTTAAGAAGAATCTTGAATTCATGTTTGATTAATGGGATAATTTATGTCACTAGGCATGCTTTCTTAAATATTTGACTATCATATTTTAAGAAATTTATTTTTCTAGGATGTTTTGTTTTCTATAGATTATGCTTTGATTTCCCAAGAATGAAATTTTCCTTGAAGTAGGATGTTATTTTTAATTTCTTTTGATCATAGACTGCCTAACTAGCTAAAATGTACCAAGCATCATTAACTCTTCATTTAAGCTCCTAAAACATTTACAACCTAGTATAAAATAAAATCATTGTATTTATTTTCAACATTAAACAAATATCGTGCAATGCACGTTAACCACATTAGTATATTTTACAAGTTGGACAGAAAGACATATTTTACCTCAATTTTACTCATTTAACGTGCCACCAACCTTTTGAGTCTTAAGATGCACGAAAGAAGTAATCATACAACTCTGCGAAATTAAAAAGAAAACTGCATGAGACTCTCTTTGTTAGTNCAACATTAAACAAATATCGTGCAACGCACGTTAACCACATTAGTATATTTTACAAGTTCGACAGAAAGACATATTTTACCTCAATTTTACTCATTTAACGTGCCACCAACCTTTTGAGTCTTAAGATGCACGAAAGAAGTAATCATACAACTCTGCGAAATTAAAAAGAAAACTGCATGAGACTCTCTTTGTTAGTTGTAAGCATGATTAAAGATGTCATTAGCTTACCTTTCAAGTATTCGTCGAAGCAAACTCGTCTAAAAGTATATCAAATAATATAATAAATTAATCTTCTTACAATTCTTAGTTTAAGAAGTACCGTGTTACGTAAATTATATTTGACTTAACTTTTTTATAAACTTAATCGAGTTGACATATGTGTGTTCAGAATCGACACAATGAAACAAAAGAAGAGAGCGTCAGTATCCTTAAAGACGAAATAGAAGTAAACTTCGTCTAAGAATGCATCAATATATATAGAAATTTATAAGCCTAATCAAGTTTTTATGATAGGTTTCGTGTACAAAACTAATATTGAGTAGGAAATGGGTTGCAATGATTGAGTGATTAAAACCCATTAGGAGACAGAATTTTTCCTTACGGCATCAGGCCATCAGCTACTTCTATTTTAATTATTAAAGTTCAATAAATTGTATTAGTGGGACATCCACAATCTTTATCAATTATTTATTTTATTTTATTTTATCTTGATGATCAGTTTTTATTTTTTATTACCAAAATTATTTGTTTTATTTTGATGTCAATCACAATGATTTATTTTGAACACAAAGTACTTTATTTGAATTGATATTTAAATTTCATATAAAATGGTAACTTCGTTAAACTCTTTTTGTTACCTTTTTGAGTCGAGCTTAATTACATTCACCATCACACTTAATTTAAATTTATAATTATTAGATAATCTACTTAATGTTTTTCCTCTCTTTTAATTATTTATTAAAGTAATTAATTGATTTACTTATATAATAAAAAAAATTACTTATTTAAATATTGGGTAAATTGTAAATAACTTTCCGTAATATACTGCTACAGCGAGAGTCATTCTCAGCGCGAGTCATTCTGTAATACGCAATGCCTGAGTTCTAGAGAGAAAACGAAACTTATAATAACTTTGATCTTCTCTTTCAATTTTCCTTTGATATTTTCGACAGGTGGGTTGGTGGAGTAAAATCCAACGCCTTATCTTCGAAGAATAACCTTTCATAATTACCTATTTTCTTCCTTAATAGCCTCAAGCGAACAATTTCTTGTCCAAGATAAGTGTACAAGATTAAACAAAACTAAACATAAAATCCTAGTCTTTTACAGTATTCTCTGTTCTGCTCCCCCTGTCTTGTTCGCCTCTGTTTTTCTTCTGTTTCTGCAGCCTGTTTTTTTTGTCTGGGATTTCATTGGACATCTCCGAGAACTGTCGGGCTCTGTTTTATGGTACGTCTGTTTCTATGTCGAGCATCTTCTAATATTCTTACTGAGTTGCTGTATAAAAGATTCTACGAGGTTTTGGTTTTATGGGTGTAGGATTCGTGAGGAAAACGTAGCTCCCTCATTTAGGTTGAATGTAAATATTGTATGTTTAGTTTATTTATTGTTTTCATTGAGGGTTTATTATTTATCATGTAATAAGGGATTGAATTTAATCTCTGGCAGTATTTAAGCATGTTGATTTGAGGAGCACAAAAGAATTCGCATTTACGAGCTTTCTTTTTATGAGTCTGTTTCTTCTGAATTTTTCTTCTTGTTTGTTATCACTATTTGACATGAATTTGCTCAAGATTGGTTGTTAAAGTGGAGAAACCAAGAATCCTCGTTTTTCGTCGTCAATAGAAAGAAAAGGCAATTCAAAAAAGAATTAATAACGAAAATTTTGTGGTTGATTTTGGGCAGATTCGTGTTCTTTGAGTATGGATAAAGAGAAACCGAATCTTCATTCCCCTGATACAGTCCTGGAGGACTTCTTTAGAAGTGAGGACTCTGAAACAGAGTCTTCGAAAGCAAGCACGTCTGAAATTGAAGCTCAAAAAGATCGAAAACCTGTTTCTTTGTGGACTGCATTTATTCAATTATTTAGAAATGAGTCGAAAAGACAATTCGCCACGTTGCATCCTCTCAATGCCTACAAACTATCCAAGAAATTTAGCAGCAGCATGAGAGAGTACGCGTGTGGCTTGTCTAATCCCCTCATCAATGCCAATCTAAACTATTTCAAGCCTCACTGGAAGAACTTTAGTCTCTCCGAACTTCAAACTGCAACCAACTTCTTCGGCCAAGGTTAGTAATATATTTTGAAATTCGAGTTTGTGTCAATACCTCCATTGTTAAGGGATAGAATCTCACATCGAATAAAGATGTAAACATAAACCAATTTATAAAGGATTGGGTTACTCATCTTGACCTTTTAAGATGGAACCCCAATTCTTAACATGATATCAGAGCCCGTTAAGCTCCAACGAGCAATTCGATCCGATTAAGACTCCAAAAGTGAGCACACGGATTTTAAAATTGGTCTGCTCAAACGAGCCACCATCTTGCGGGGGCATGTTAAGGGATAGAATCCCACATCGAATAAAGATGTAAACATAAACCAATTTATAAAGGATTGGATTACTCATCTTAATAAGGTTGACCTTTTAAGATGAACCACAATTCTTAACAGCCACCACTGATTATTAAGTGTGAATTGCTTCTGTATCTAGGTTATTTGATTGGGAAAGGTGGTTATGCCGAAGTATACAGGGGCTGTTTGGAAGGAGGCCAGCTAGTTGCAATTAAACGATTGACTAGAGGACCCATGGAAGAGAGAATCGGGGATTTTTTATCTGAACTCGGGATAATGGCTCATGTTAACCATCCCAATACTGCTAAATTGATTGGCTATGGGGTTGAAGGTGGAATGTACCTTGTCCTCGAGCTGTCTCCAGTCGGAAGCTTGGCTTCTTTACTTCACAGTTAGTGCACGTGATCCTTTTTTTAATGGTTCTCAAATTTATTGGTTCTGTCTATACCTCATTGCACATTATTGATGATTTATACAGATTCGAAGGAGCTGGAATGGGATGTCCGGTATAAGGTTGCCTTGGGAACAGCTAAGGGCTTACTGTATCTTCACGAAGGTTGTCAAAGGAGAATTATCCATAGAGATATTAAGGCCGCTAATATATTGCTTACGGAAGACTATGAACCTCAGGTATCATCAAAATCTTAATGAGCCGATACAACGTTTTTTTCCTTTTGATGTTGATGAATTAGCCCAAAGAATTTTATATTTTATAAGGTTTTTGAGTGCTTAGTCCTAGAAGTTACTTTCAATTCAGATTTGTGATTTTGGACTTGCAAAATGGCTGCCAGAGCAATGGACTCACCTCACCCTATTAAAATTCGAAGGCACATTCGGGTTTGTAGAATATCATCATTCCTTAATTTTTCGTCCATAACCATATAAAATTCTACCACTAATCTCTGAAAAGATTTCTTTGCTATCCTTTCTCTGCAGATATCTAGCTCCTGAGTTCTTAATGCACGGTATAGTAAATGAAAAAACTGACGTTTTTGCCTTTGGGGTGCTGCTGTTGGAACTTATTACTGGGCGTCGAGCACTGGATTATTCACAGCAAAGCCTTGTTATGTGGGTATGATGACTCTTCCCCGCTGTCCCACTCGAGTTGCTATATATGATCATGACTAATGCAATGGATGAACGACATTTGACATTGCTTTTTGTTTATGATAGGCAAAACCACTGTTGAAGAAGAACAATATTAAAGAGCTCGTCGATCCCTCACTTTCCGATGACTACAACTCGGTACAGATGAATCTCATGATTTTGGCGGCTTCTCTCTGCGTGCAGCAGTCTTCTGTTCGACGTCCTCGAATGAGTCAGGCATGTATACTTATAACATGGCTTATGTTTTTATGTGAATCTTACCACTAAAGAAATTTCCCTAAGATTTGTAGGGATTAACTTATTTTCTTCCTTAATCCTGTGTGGTACTGCTCGGTCCACAATACTAAACATACCACAAGTGTTCTCTACGAGGATTAGTAGTATGAGAAGAAACTAGCATGTGATGTTTAATTTTCTTGCGAGTTACATACTCCAATATACTATTTTTATTTTTATTTTTTGGAAAATCCGTGAACTCGTGCCTGTAAATTAAGGACGGTACAATGTAGTTCAGTCTTATTATACTTTTGCGCTGTTGAGAGTGAAAAACTGTATTGATTGTGCAGGTTCTGCTGCTTCTAAGAGGAAGCTGTGGTAGCCTAGACTTAGTAAAAAAATGTAGAAAGCTGTCCAGTTGGAAGAAGTATTATAAAGAGCTTTTTAGTGCTGAGGAACACACCTTAAATAGCAGTTCAAGTCTGCGGTCACAGATTGCCCGGGAAGTCTGAACGTTAGAGCCCGAGTTCCTATCATTTGCTCGTATATGGTTCGTGCAGCCCGACTGTGGCCAGGGGTGATTTGTTTGAAGAACGCACCATTTGCAGGTTCACCTAATATCAGGCAAAGAAAGCAATGTACAGTGTAAGATCGCAAGGACGCGGGTAAGGAAATTGTAAACTTACAAGATATATTACACCAATGAAGTGACGAAAAAGGATTTACTAGTCGAGTCAAGATTTATTGAGGTTGTTCTATATCAAGTAGTCAAATGCATGACTGTGAATGTGTAAATTTTTTTGCTGAGGAAAGGATAGACTGATGGAATAATGTTTCTACATGAAGTGGATGGAGAAGAAACAAAAAGAATGTAATCAACAACTTCAAAGAAAATTTAAAGGCTTAAGCACGTAATCACTGTCCTCAAATGATATTTGCCATCTCTCATATTGAATTTGATGCTTAAAGGGATTCTTAACAAATGGTTTGTAGGATTTATCAAGCCTTGAAAGGGAATAAGCACTTAATCACTAATGAAATTCCTTCAAAACTCAAAAACACGAAATAGAATTTTGAATATAATAAAAAATAGGTTTTTGATCTTTCTTGTGGAATGAAATTTGATTCAAGTGATTTTTTTACATTTATTTTCACCCGTACTAGATATGCAACTAATATCGGTAAATCCTTCTGATATAGTCAGAAATTTAGTATATTGTAGACTCAAGTTCTTAGTTTTCTTTAAATAACCAAGAACTCTTCCAATGGTCTTTCAATGTTTCTTGCTCAGATTACTAGTAAACATACTAGGTTTACTTATTGCAAATGTTATGTCAGGTCATGTGCATTGAATTGCATACATAAGACTCCTTATAGCACTTGTATACTCCAATTGAGCAACTTCTCTCCCATTATTCTTTATAAATTTTAAACTTGGATCAAGAAGAGTACTAAATTTTTTTATGTTAAAATGTTTGAACTTATTTATCACATTCTCGATATAATGTGATTGACTCAAATTGTAACCCCCACTAATTTTAGCAACTTTGATATCCAAATTGGTATTCACTTGTCCAAGATCCTTTATATTGAAAGTGGAAGATAGTAACATAATCGTTTCTTTTATTCTGTTCATGTGATTACTCAAAATCACCATGTCGTCAACATATAAGCAAATAATTATCACATAATTTGTAATATAAGAATTTATCTATGCTATTAAGTTTGAAACCAAATGAATTAACAGCTATGTCAAATTTCTCATGTCATTTCTTAGGTACTTACTTTAAACCGTATAACGAATTCACTAACTCGTGCACCTTATATTCATTTCTGGGTAGAGCAAACCCTTCGGATTGTTCCATATAAACCTCATCGTCGAGATCCCCAATTAAGAATGTCGTCTATACATCTATTTGATGAACATGCAAGTCATGAATAAAAGCTAGTGAATAATATCCTAATTGATGTTATTCTAGCTACCAAAGCATAAGTATCAAAATAATCTATTCATTCCTTTTGTTGATAACATTTAGCTACTAATCTAGGTTTAAATGTATCAAGAGAACCATCAACATTATATTTTCTCCTAAACATTCATTGACATCCAATATGTTTGGATCCGGGTAGTAAATTGACAAGTTCCTATATATCGTTTGACATAATTGAATTCATTTTATTTTTAATTGAATCTTTCCAAAAGATGAAAGATGCTATCATGAGAAGCCATAATTTCTCTTTAAGTTTTAGAATCGATTTTCACTTGTAAAACAAAATGAATTATTCTTACAACAATTTCTCATTTTCCTCTACTAGGTAAAGTGAAGTAAGTTGAGAATCAATTTCATCCGGTCATAAAGACTTCTCAATTCATTTTCATTTACTTTTTTGAGATTCACTAGATTCATTAATATCTTTAGAAGATATTTCATCTTGTATTCCACTAGAGCTGAAAATCTCTTTATGATTTTCCATTAATTCATTATCCGAAGATAGTAAATTCTCAAAGAACTCCACGTCATTTGATTAAATTATTACATTGGTCTCCAAATTTAATAATCTATATGGTTTTCTATTACTACCATATCCAACGAAGGCACATTTGATACCTCTTGAACCTAACTTGGTCATATTAGGATTCGTGTTCTTACAATATACAAGACACCCCCACACTTTCAAATATTCATTGTTTGATTCTCTTCACTTTCACATTTCATAAGGAGAAACATTTGTAAATTTCAAAAGAATTTTATTTAATATCCTACATACACTCAATAATACTTTATCCCATAAATAAAATGGCAACTTGGCATAAGTTAACATGACATTTATCATTTCAACTAAAGTTTTATTTTTTTTTCTTTTAGCCAAACTATTTTTTTCGAGTGTCCTAGGTGCATAACATTGATGAATTATGTCTTATTGTTCACAAAATGAATTAAAAGCACTAGAAAAATATTCACATCCTCTATCACTTCTTAGAGTTTTTATTTTTTTACTTAAGGGATTTTCAACTTCATTTTTATATATTTTAAACATATCAAAAGTTTCATGTTTATGTTTCATTAAATAAACATATATATATTTAGAGTGATCATATATAAGGGTAATAAAATACATATTTCTACCTCTACTTAACATATCATTTAATTTCACATATGTCTGTATGAATTAATTCTAAAATATTAGGAGTCATATTTATACTTCGATAAGGCTTCTTAGTCATTTTAGATTCTACGCATATTTTACATTTAAATGTATTATTTTCATTAAATAACATTAAGCCACATTTTAACATTCTTTTCATGGTACTCTTACATACGTGACATAATCTAACATGCCATAAAATAAATGAATTAAAAAAAAAACTAAACTTTATTATTAATTAACTTGTCAACGGTACTAAACTTGATCATTCCTTCACTAGAATAGCATTTTTCGAACAAATTTCTCATTTAGGGATAATACAAGTTTACCGGACTTATAAACATTTTTTATACCCGATTTTCCTAAGAGATTATCGCTAACTAAGTTTCTATCATATTAGGAACATGTAGTACATTTGTTGAAGTAACAGTTTTTCCGGAAGTAAAGATAATTTCTACATTTCCTTTCCCAACCACTGTGGAGCGACTTTTGTTCCTCATTTGAATCTATTGATCTCCATCCACTTTATAATATGTCTTGAATAAAGACTTATCATATTATACATGTACAGTTGCACATGTATCATACCATTAACCAAGAATTTTTCCATTGATTGCACTTACCTCGCTTATGGTGGCCACAATATTGTCTTTTTTGATGGAGTTCACTTTTCCTTCAAAGTTGTTTTGCTTTCGGTGTCGACATTCATTTGTATAATGTCGTGGTTTACCACATACAAAGCAACCACCCTTAGACTTCTTCTTAAACTTGTTAAAGTTTTCGAAAAGCTTTCTCTTTGGATTTATTTGAAAGTTCGGTCATCTCCACGACATTGACCTTTGAAGTGTTTTCATAAGAATTGACATTCTTATCTCTTACCCTCGATTCTTCTTCAATTAGAAAATGTTTCTGCACTTCTTCCAAAGAATAATTTTTGAAGCTATGCATGATTTCGTTCCGATATCATTTTCAAGTTCTTGGAAGTTGCAATAATTGCTCCCACTTGAAAAGATTATGGAATTTCCGCCTTCAACTTGTTGACAAGAATTTCTTTCTACATTCTTCTTTGACTTTATTTTTTTTTCCAATGCATCCCAAATGTCTTTTGTCGAAGATGTGTTGGTGTAAAGGTCATACAATAGGTCGGATAACGCGTTGAGAATATGACCGCAGCATATGAGTTCATCCTCTTGACTCTTTTATCTCTTCATCTTTATAGCTTCGGTATCTTCATCTATTGGATCCGCAAGTGGTGCTAATTTTGGATCAAGGATGTAGAAGATCTTCAATGTCGGTAGGAGAAACTTTAACTTGTCTTGCCGCATTGTAACATTCATCCCATCAAAACGGTCCAAATGAACGAGATCTTAATTTTTTGACTTGATTGTAGCATGGTAGTTTCATTCTCCATTGCAAAATATCGTTTGAAATTGTTGGAATAATGTTTTCACACAAAGGGGATGGAGAAGAAACAAAAAAAATATAATCAACAATTTCAAAGAAAATTCAAAGACTTGTACACGTATCGTCAAACGATATTTTTCCCCACCCGGATTGAATTTGATGCTTAAAAGGACTATTGACAAATAATTTGCAAGATTTATCAAGCCTTGAAAATGAATAAACACTTAAACAGTAGTGAAATTCCTTCAAAACTCAAGAACATAAAACATAATTTTGAATATAATAGAAAAGAGGTTTTTGATATTTCTCGTGGAATAGAATTTGATCTCGAGTAATTTTTTATATTTTGTATTGATCATTGATCAGCTATTTATAGATCTCAATCAATACTACACGAAATAGTGCCAAAACATGGTGAAGAGGCAATTTTCCATTCAAAATGACACCAAATTTCAAGTTGAAAAATCAGCCCACAGCTGGTTTAGGCTAGTTTTTAACCCTGTGCGTACGCATGGACAAAAACTCTATTTTTT
The DNA here is from genome assembly GCA_903798385.1 of Fraxinus cuspidata. Taxonomy (NCBI): domain Eukaryota; kingdom Viridiplantae; phylum Streptophyta; class Magnoliopsida; order Lamiales; family Oleaceae; genus Fraxinus; species Fraxinus cuspidata. Next base: position 24,990 of record CAIGRP010110572.1, read on the forward strand.
CAATTTTATTTCACGTTATATTTTATTAATTTTGAACAATAATTTCAACGTAGACAAGTAATTTTTGCTTTTTGTGGGTGAGTCCAGACTGCAATTAGCAGCCTTGCTGGTGCAATTATAGACAAGTGATCCATGTTGTACATAATTAATCTTCCTAATCAACATACACTTTGAAGGTGGCTTGTGGGGGTCTTTTAACATATTTTTGTTACTTGAGATTAGACGAACTTGATAAGTTTTTAAAAAGTAATATGTGATAATTTTTTTAATTTATTGTTTCTAACATACCAAACACCTCAATAATATGTTGAAGTTGATAACTTGACGTTATTCTCACATTTCTTCGACTTATCAATTGTAGTTTGTCCAGGATTTTAAAGTGTCAACAACTAAACACATTTATTTCTTTCCTCCCCTCAGCCATACATCCTTTTATCCTTTCTCTTTTTCTTTTGCTTTGTTAAATCTTATAAAAAATTAAATCCTCGTAGAGAAGCTTTAATGATAGCTACGTCGTACAAACAATAATATTGATGGAGACTTCAATTAGGCCTTCTACCATTTTATAAATAATAAATACTTGTGTTTTTCAAGAATGATACCACGCGATTTACTAAAAACATGCTTTATTCGATTCACTCAAATTTAGAAGATTTTTTTATGTGTGATAGTAATATTTACACAATTTGTTAAAAAAAGAATGATGAAACTTTTAAAAGTTAAAAAAAATCTGATGATGCTCAGCTCTCTATTTCTATTTTTAGATATATCTTGATATCGAAACGGATAAAAATTAAAATACATAGGATGCAACTTAGCTCTTGATGTATATTTAAACAACATCACGATATGGAAAGAGAGAATTTCCATCATACTAAATACTAAAATAAATAAAACTTTTATTTTTGACATCTTTTTATTTTTTGTCTTCGATTGCTATTTATTTTAAATAGAGAGAAATTAAAAGAAGTAAGGAAATAAAAAATACATTTTGATTTTCTTCTTACAGATATTTTGCTTTCTGCGGAAACAGCCACGAAGAGAAAGAGGGTCGCGTGGTGATATAAATAGAGAGTCGGATTTCAGAAACAGTAAACGAAGGCATTTTGTTTGGAGTCAAACGCCAAAACGGCACGCGGAAATTGAAATCTGAAAATTGGTAAATCTTGCGTGTTGTGCGACGGCGTTTTCATTTCCCCGGGGATCGAAATATCGGATGATCGAACACGACGCGGCTGATTCGTCGGCCACTGTGGCAGAAGCCTCGTTAGTCGTAGCAGAACACCGAAGCGGTGGAGTAGATTTGGAAGTTTCCGCTGAGTCGGTGGTTGTTGGGAACGGTTGAGAGAGAAAAATATAAGGATAGTAATAAATATAAATAAGAAAAAAAATGAAGAAAGGCAAGGGCAAGAACAGCAAATTGCTACCTAATTCTTTGAGAATCATATCGTCTTGTATCAAGACGGTGTCGACGAATGCGAGCACCGCCGTGCGCTCAGCCGGTGCCACGGTAGCCGCCTCCATTTCTTCTTCGGCCGACGATCGCAAAGAGCAGGTCTTTGGTTTGTTGTGTATTTAGTTTCTCGCCGGTTTTTCAGTTTTGTTTCTAATTTGCCTTTATTAGATTGACATTGAGAAGTTTAATTATGGAAAATCATCTGATTTTGTTTTTTGTTTTTTTTATTTAATTTGAAGAATTATATTATAACCTAAATTTAAGCTTATTATAAATTAATGTGTAAAGGCAAAACCTTATCTTGCTCAACATAAGCGTTTTAACTTGTTACAAATGAGTAGCAGACTAGCGGAGGTGAGATGATTCAGAAAAGGATTTTACCCGTGCGCTTATTTTTATGCACTGTATACTGTTACATACAAATATTGGGGATTGTTTTTTAGAGTTGTTTTGTGTGTGAATCTGTTAAGATTTAAGAGACTTGTATTTATAATAGTATAGCAATTCAGAGTACTTACATCTTTTTTTAATTTTGTCATTTGGAACCCTCCGTGTTATAATTGTAGTGCTCTCCATGATTATTGTTCTGATTGCAGTGGAATTCCTTCTTGTTTTTCTTCTTCAGCGTGTATAACACTTACTAGGTTTTAATGTGTTTCGATATAAAGTTGCTAGACTTCATTCCAACCTGTGATTCAATTGCATGTACAGCTCTGCTTAGTGGATATCATGTGATCTATACCACATGAGTATTGAATACTGCAAGTAGATCAATCTTTAGCAGATTCTGAAATATCCTGATTTATACGTTATTCTTCGTTGTTTGTTAGTGGAAACTACTACACAACTTTTAGCTAGGGTTGGAAGACTCAGATACGGCTATAATTGCAACTACATTTCATTGATTTAGTAGGGGTACAGGCTGACAACTGCAAGATTTTGTGGGTGAATGATGAGATGCATTTACCTTCACTCCTTTTGTGTGTCGAAAGCCTTCTTCCTTCTATATCTCCTTATGTACCATGAAAATGATGAGCCTTCTGTTAGTTATTATCTTTGAGTTCAGGATGAAAATAGTTGTAGTCCTGGGCTTTCAATGATTTTGTCAATGGTAATAGGAATTTTTCTTTTTAGGTATTTGCTGTCAATGATATTGCTGATTTAATACTTGTGGCTACTATCATTAAAATGAACTCCTTTTCTTTGTTTCTGAATTTTTATTCTTGCTTATGAATGTATACATTATCAAAGTTTTAATCATGCTTTCATTTGGTAACCATATTTTACCTTCAGACTCGGTCTTTCTTGTCTGATTAACAATTTAATATTAGTTTTTATGTGCGATGTTCACAAGACCTGATTCCATTTCCTGAACAGGTATTATGGGCTGGCTTTGACAAATTAGAGCTTGGTCCAGCTGTCTTCAGACGCGTTCTCTTACTTGGTTATCAGAATGGTTTTCAAGTTTTTGACGTTGAAGAGGCATCAAGTCTAAGTGAGTTGGTTTCCAAACGTGATGGTCCAGTTACATTCTTACAGATGCTTCCTCTTCCTGCAAAATGTGATGGTGCTGAAAAGTACAAATCATCATATCCCCTGATGGTTGTTGTTGGGGGCGATGAGGATGACAGACCCAGCCCTGTTCAGAACCATAGCTACGGGTGTGGCAGATATGGTTCTGCTGAGTCTCAATCTGGGAGCTCTGTAGACCCTCCTACAGCTGTTAGATTTTACTCCCTTCGATCGAATGTGTACGTGAAAGTTATCAATTTTAAATCTGCTGTCTTTATGGTCAGATGCAGTCCTCGAATAGTAGCTGTGGGTCTTGAAGAACAGGTAAGGTTTTGGTTTCCTTCATTTTTTCGATAAAAATTAATAATAGTTACAAGAGTAGAGGACAAGCTGTCTACAAAGAGAAAAGAAGAAGTGAGAAGTGAATTATCGATATATTTTCGTAAATCACAACAGCCAATGAATCAGCACATTCATACGTAGAAATATGCCAACAGTTAGATTGCATTGTGCCCTCTCTTTTTCCTGGCACTGCATTCTTCCAGTATTTGTCCCTGTTGTTTCTGCATGTTGTGGGTTTTGGGTCCTTGACTTTCAATCTCATACAGTCAACATACCTCCAGAAAAGGTCTGAATAATTTTCTTCTAGCTCTAAAAGAAAATTTATTATTTACTAAAGTGCTTTATTCTGATGATAAAAAATTGAACCAAGTACAATACCTTATAGGTCTATGGTTTTATGATAACTGGTTTATCTTTAATTGAACAGATATATTGCATTGATACTATCAATCTTGAGAAGAAATTTACTGTTCTCACCTATCCTGTTCCCCGGTTCGGAGAGCAAGGAACAGTTGTGATCGGCACAGGCTATGGTCCAATGGCCGTGGGATCAAGGTGGTTGGCATATCCTCCTAGTCGCCCTATTATATTGAACACAGGTAGGTTAAGTCCAAAAAAAATGGCATCTAGTGTAAGTCCATCAACGTCTCCAGGCAGCAGTTTGATGGCTCGTTATGCATTGGAGTCCAGCAAGCAACTGGCAACTGGGATACTCACCCTGGGGGACATGG
>CAIGRP010110575.1:0-13008 GCA_903798385.1 Fraxinus cuspidata
ACTTTTCATTTTTTTTTTTTACATTTTCCATTCAGACAAGAAAAACACCAGCCCACAGATGCTCCCCTTACTTTCCGAAATCTATAACGTATTATGGCGGCTGCACCAATTTTTAGAAAGGTAATGCCATCTTGGTGCAGTTTTTAGTAAAAAATCCGACCTCTTTGCTCTCTCTTCCATCTACCTTTCGTCGTCCTACAAAACTTAGTCCACGCACCACGATCAACAAAAAGACAACTATTCGAACTAAATAACTGCAAAATTACAATATTATATATCAAAAAATTAATGTTATTCATAGTGAGAACTATCGATAGTTACTTTACGTGACATATATGCGACAACTTGTTATTTGATCAATTAATGTGTTAGTTTTTTTATCGTCTCATGCGTTAAATAACAAACTGCAATACATATATATGTCACATATGATGACTATTGGTAATCCTCGCTGTGAAGAGGATTACTCCTGTCAAAATATGTGTGAGAGGCCATTATCATTAATTTACCCTACAACTTATTTAATTGCCGGGCCCATCTCTCTTAATTAAAGTAACAACATAAATGTTGTCAATTATTATTTAATTAATTTCCTCAAACTAATTTTCCTACTTCTATATTTCGTGTTTGACTCATTACACCCTCCATCACGATGATTGATAATATGGATTATTGACACAAAATAAATTAAAACTCATTTTATTTTACCCAGTATTTCAACTAAGTAACAGTTCATATCAAAAGTCTAAGATTAACATATAGTAATGTATCAAATCAGAGCTATTTATGTATTGGGAATGTCGCGTGATGATATTCTCTTTATCCCTTAAATGCGCCTTGTTTCAGATTGGATCAAAACCTCTAGTCTTGATCTCATGCCAATGTTTGTTGCAACATGATATTCTAGATCCTGTTTGGAACATAGATGACTTATTGCTTACCTTCAAGTTTTGAAGACGGTGGTGGTCTAAACAAGAATCAAGAAACAAAATTTGATTTTTAGTAAAAATATATATTTAGCCTAGATAAAAGTTAAATCCACCGACATATTTTACTAAATAATTTGTTCAATAATATGTGATTCGATTCTATGATGATATTTGAACTTTGTTTGCTTGAGCGTCCGATCGTCGTTAGGCAACCCAATGTGTCTTAAAACTTTTGTGAAAAATCATCTGTTAAGAGCTTATTTGGTTTGTGTTTCAATTTTTAATTTTGAGTTTTGGGTTCATTTTCAATTTTCTATTTTGAGAGTCTATTTAAAGATTGTAAAAAATGAGTTTGATTTGTCATTTTGAAAAATTATTTATAATATTTTATTTCATGAAATTTGATTGTTGAGTAAAAATAGAACAATTTTATGTTAGTATATTACAAAGTAATATATACATTTTAAAATTGGTGAATCTCTAATATATTTTCTCGTTGCAAAAGTAAAATAAAATAAATAATAAATAGAATTAAAAAATATAAAAAAATTAATGACATAGATTGAAAATACTTTTATCTGTGTTCATTTAAACCCTTTTTTAGTATTTTTATGTAAATAATCATTAAGAGTTTGAAATATATATTTTTTAATTTTTATTTTCCAAATTTTTTTTATAATTTTTTTTTTCAATTTTAGTGAATTTTATATTTAAAGATTTTATTATTTCAAAATTTTTATTTTTTACTTTTTAGATTCTATCAATTTTGTTTTTTGAATTTTTTTCTTGAATTTTTTTAAATGTAATAATTATATTTGTTAGAATTTTTTTTATTTTTATTTTTAAAAATGTTAATTTAAGATTTTATTTAAAAGCGTATTTCCATATTTGAGTGTTTTCAAAATTTTCAGTAAAAATACTTAAAACGTCAAAAGTATATTTTAAATTTTATATTATAAGTTTATCCCTATTTTCGAAAATATGTTTATAGAAATATCAGATCAACACGTTTTTCAGTGTTTTATAAAATTGAAAACAGGAAACCAAACGTAGTCTAATTTCCTTGATTTAGTTAATTCAAAACTAAATCAAATAGTACCTACTCACCTTCAAACCTGAAATTAACTTGTGTGGGAGATGTTCTTCTTACTCCTATAATACTAGGAATGCCCATGGGTCTCATATATATATAAATGTAATTGGTCCCACCAAGGCTAGTTCTAAGAATTTTGAGATATTGGACGATATTTATTATGAGACCTTTATATATAATTTTTTTGCAAGCATAGAAAAAATTAATTTTTAAATGAATACCATACTTATATTTAAATGAAGAGTGTATAATAAATGAATTATGGAAAGGTTTATAATATTAAATTAATTAGACTAAACAGGTAATTTTTTTTTAGGCCTCCAACTTTGGAGGCCCAATTGAAGACCCTAAGCAGCTCTGGGCCCAACATTTAGTACTATTTACTTTAATTTCATCACAAATAAAACCATCAAAATCAGCCGTTGTAATCTTTAATGTCCCATCTATGGTAACTTCTATAATTCTACGCGTGTTCTATGGAGAAAAGTACGATCCATTAATCGACTTCTCTTACTCTATAGAGAAAAACGTGATTCATTCGTGGTCTTGTTTGTTGCTCGACCTAATTACATAGTCTGTATGTGTTTGGACTTTGGAAACTATATTTATTATTATTATTATTTTTTTTTTTTGAAGAAATGTTTATTCAATTTTTGTAGAACAAAAGAATATCCATGTTTCAGCTGTTAATTAGTCATGGAATGAAGTTCATTTAGGTTGATGAAATATATAATTACTGGTATATATTATTATATACCAGTGAAATTTTTTTTTTTCACTGAGCGTTGTAGTTATTTTTAATATTTCAGACTATATTCAGTTTAACACCGAGCTTTACCTCAGTGGAATTTGTGTCACTTTTATTGTCACATTTCTTAAATTATCTATTCTAATATTTGCATTTTATTATTGTCAAATATTTCCATATTAATTATTTATTTTTTTCTACTACATGAGCATTTGTAGAAATAATAAAAATAGTTGGCCTAAATTTTAGCCGAGTGTAGAAATATTAAAAATAGTGTCGATTATTTCAGTACTAATACGTATATCTCTAGTGAGTCTTTTAAAAGATTTAGGTTTCTCACAACTTATAATATACTTTTTTTTTTATTTTAGTTCTTTAAATTACTAATAAAAAAAAGGGTGTCGGTAAAAGTAACTTAGTAGTGCCATTCCTCAAATTCTTCGTAGTTTTCCGTAGTCCTCTTTAACACGTAACTTGGGGGCAATTTATGAAGCTCAAATTTCACGTGAAAATAAGTTAAATATTTCCATAATTAGCGTTGTGACGTAAGCCCCTACGAATGAAGAACGTGTGATATTGGGCCAGAATCCGAAAAGACGCGGAGGACAAGATTTGGATTGTTTGTTCAAAATCGTTAAAAAATTCGAATTCAATTTGGTGTGGGGGCACGACAGGACAACATTTGTCTGGTTGAAGAAAAAAGAACAAAAAATAAAAGCAACTTATTGACTTAAAAGTTCCTTTATAACTCGGCACCGCCAGCTCTTCCAATACCACTCCTGTTGATTTCTCATTAATAAAAATTCCCTAGGTACATATTTTTCTCAACACAATGCGGTCGACTTTATTTTATTTTTTCCTAAAATTCTTAAGCTTATGTTTGTCTCATTTTTTATTCATACATATGTTAAGGGTCTCGTAATTATCAAACACTTGTTCACCGTCAATTTCTATCCATTTATAATTTAATTTTGATAGATTCTTGTGCACAATGAATAACCAAATTCCAATTGTTCTGCAATTCCTCGTGACTTTCCGAATCGGAGTACGTTGGCCACTTGGGAATTCTTGAAGAGGATAAGAATTTACAACGAACTAGAATGTCCTTGTTGACGATCCTTTACTCCCACAACATCTAAAAAAATTTTCAAATGTTCTTGAAAATTCTTGCTCACGTTGAAAATCAACTTTTATCAATATTGGCTAAAATCTTTATAAATTTTTTTTTTTTTTTTTTCTTTTGGTCAAACCAACCCCTTAGTAGATAAGGACTAAGCAACTAACAAGATAAATGTCATATCATGGAAGGAGAGTTACAGGTCCATCCCGTAATTAAACTATCGTTTTCAATTTGTTATCAATAAAATCTCTATCTTTGATACGTCTGTGAATATCATTTTTTATTGGATTAACAATAAATTATTAATAGCTAACAAAATTATAATATATGAAATTTGTGTCACTATGGAGTACAAAATCATTATCTTATTCTCGAGAGTGATCGTCGTGAAATATATTTTATGTTATAATAGAATGAAAAAATAAAAGTAGTTCCCAATTTTATCTATAGATTAGATGGAAAAAGATAGGCCACGAAATTGAGTATAATATGTGAGTCACGACTGAACTACACAAAATTCTTCTATATGGGGTCGCATGTCACATTGTTGATGGATTAATAACAAGCAATATGTGAATAAATTATTGAATTAGAAAAGCCACCGCCTTTTTAAAAAAAAATAAATGAGGGTACTATCTTGGGCAGAATTTTATGAACCTTTTTTTTTTTTTTTCAAATTTTTAGAATTTTTGCCGAGTTCTGGCTAGGTCAACTATAATATGTCATTATTTCAAAGGAAAAATTGAAAATATGACATTGGTTAGGTTGGAAATATGTATATTCTATAATTAATTAGATTATTAATAATATTATATAATAATCTTAATAAATGGTCTAGAAGTTGTCCAAAATTTGCATTTGTTAATTCATTGTACTTGATAATAATATTCTTAAGTAATTAGCTGGGTTTCAATAGGATATCCAATATATGCTTTACACATAGTCATGGAGAAGAATTTATGATTAAAAAAAAAGAAGATGCTAAAGACAGTAACATGTTATATCTGATTTAATATTTGTTTTATCAAATGTAGAATGCGTGTTTTTTAAATCTAGGTACGTAGAGATGAAACTTAAATTTAAGAATTTTGTAAAATCTAATGACATGTTGAACAAGGGGGACGATGAATCGAGCTGAGCTAGCCATCCAAACTCGACAAGTTCCATGGGCCCTTCCCTTGAAGAGCCAAGCCGAGTTAGATAGTCCGTGAGCTTTTCAAATTTGTTCTTAGACAGAATATAAAGAAAAAAATAGAAAAAATTAAACGTGCGTCCAAAATGATTAAAAGAAAAGAATTTAATGTATTTAAATAAGAAAATTAAGGAAAAATAGGAAAAATATAATTTAAATTGTTAAAGAGAAGACTCATGTATTTTATTAAATTTTACCTTAAATAATGATTTCATAAATGTACTTCAACATGTACTAAAATTATATCCAATTATAATTGTAAGATAATTATATTGGTAATTTTATAGTGTTAATTCTCCATTTCAAATTACATAGGATATACAAGAAATAATAATTTATTCCTTACATTAGAATTAGTAAATTTTGAGATCTTTCCCTGACTTGTACTACAATTGGAAATCGTCTCGAAAATGTTAATATATTTGTTCTTGATAACTGAAGAGTTCAAGTCAAGTTCTTAGAATAATACTTTGTTAGTCAAGTTATTCTTAGATTAATATTTCAAAATAAATAAAAGAAAACATCCATCGACCGGGAAGGCATTGTCGTGTTTCTATTAAAGATAAACTTATATTTTTGAAAAAAAGAAACCCACAATCTCTCCGGAGTTTTAAGGGACAGTTATATAGACATAAATTTTAGTCGTACACCAGCGAATACGCTCTATGTAGCACTGGATATGGACTTGTCGATGAACTAAATATTGAAAAATAAAAAATAAAATAGAAGGAAAAGTGGAAACTCATACTCTTTGAATAATGCATGCTTGCATGCATGTGAATAGTATATTTGGAAGATAATAGTTGAATTGTTGAAGTGACTATTAAAATAAATTTTGGCTATCAAATGCCACCAAACATATCTAATATTTATGATTTTTCAATTTTTATATGCACGTATGTGACTTCCCAACATAAAGGACGTGTGATGAACGAACTCCAAAACAAAATTGTCCATAAAAAATGTAACAAAATACTGTATTAGAAACCGAATATTCAATATTCTGTCACGAAATTATTTCCATTATCATTTAAAAAGTTGCAAAACACACATATGTAATTTCTCTCCTAGTTACAAATATTTTTAAAGCAAAAAAGATTGAAAAACAAAATTAACTTTTTTTTTTCTTGTATGATTTATGCAGTAATTAATGAAATATAATCTAGTCTAGAGAATAGCAAATTTGTCTGAAGGTTTCTAAATTGTCCCTGAAGAGAGGAACAAAAACATCTATGCTTCCATCTTGTATGAAGGATGGGAGAAGAAATATCATGCCCTCTGTTGGGAAGAAAGAGGGCATGAAAATATAAGGCCCTCCACATCCAAAATCTAGCTCATAAAACGGAAACCTTAGCCAGCTATCAACCTCCAAATTTGGCCATAATATGGACTCTTCTGTATCTGCCACTGCATTTGGAACAAGATCTTCCTCTTCTTTTACCTTATGATTTGCGAAGTCGATGAACGATTTGAAATAATTGTCATTCACATTTGTGACTGCATCATGAATGAGCTTTGTTGCATAGGGTAAAGGCTGGTTTAAAAGATCATTCACTTTGGCTTTTGGAAATGCCCAAAGTACCAAATTTCCAAAGTAGTTTGGAACTTTAGGGTTTAGCCGGTGGCGTCCGTCGACAGATATTCTGACTTGGGTGACTTCATGCTGGCTTAGGCCACGAGACCTTGTTATGGATCTCCAAAGATGTGCCAAAAGGCTCTCAAAAGTACTAAATGGCTTGTTGTTTCCATTCAGTGAAGAAGCCTTGGCCTTAAGCTTTGCAAGAAACGCGGTCGAGTAATGAACTTTGTGAGCCACAATGTCATCGACACCGTTATGGATTAGAGGATAAACTTTCTTTAGTTTTTTGTTGATATATTCGAATCCTCTATGCTCGAACTCTAATATAGGAGGGTCTCGTGGGGAGAATATTGTACGATCATGCAAAGGGAGCGGACTAATTTTGAGTCCTCGACAAGCTTGGCCCCAAGCAACCAAGAAATTGCTAGTCGAGTGTCCATCAGCCACAAGGTGGTTTGCAGTGAAGCCAACTACCAAAGAGCCACATGTAAAGGTTGTAAGTTGAACTTGAACGAGCTCCACCACGCCCTCGAGGCTAGGGTGAAGGCTTAGCAAAGAAGCCGAAGGTCTAAAAGGCATCACCTGATCAAGAGAGCGATCTACCGATGCCTCAACAAACTTAACACCCTCATCATTGAGAAAAATGATAGGATCACCATTATCATCTTTGCCAAGCCTCCCGGCCCATTCTCGATATTCGGCCAACGCCTTTTGGAGCCCGAACTCGATCGTTGCAGTTGGCGGGATCGGAGGACGATATGCGTAAATAACTGCAACATGTTGGTCATAAGTGACCTTATCAAAGACAGATAGGGGAATACGGTTTGTTATTGTGGGAGGGGTTCCTTCATACAAAGGCTGAATGACTCTTGACCTACATATTTTCACCTTCATGATTACTAGACTTTGGCTACTTGGGCATGCAATAAGGCACAAGGCAATGCAGTTTATGTTGAGGTTCTTCAACACACAATGTGGCTATATATAATGCAACCTTAAAAACAGATGGCACCCTAAAAAATTTATAAAAAAGCACGAAAAGCTGTCACAAATTAAAGTCATGTTCATTAGGCACATTTATTCGTGAGAGTTTGGTAGAAGTTTTTATTATAATTAATCTATTTGACTTTTGAGAAAATGATGGAATTATTCATGGAGTGGAAAGTGGGAAACAAAGGCACGTCTAGTCGTGGCAAATCGTATTAGGTACAGAAGATGAGAAAAGAAAAAAAAAAATATTTTTCTCTGTCGAATAAAGCCAGGATTTGACTTGGAGTGTACAATTGTAAATTTGTAACTAAAAGGCGAATAGCGATAAGGAAATTCTGATACGTCCAAATATAAAGTTGGTCTTGAAAAAAAAAAAGAGTACTCAATAAATTTTGACAATTTGATTTACGGTCCACTAGTTCTTCCACGTGAATGATACAAGACTTGCACAAATTTACTTAGTAAGGATTTTAAACTAGAATGCTTGTCTAAAATTAAGAAATTACTTATAAGTAAATAACTATATTATAAGAATAAACATATTTTGTGGTTTTAAGTTAAAAATATGTTGCTTATTTTTAAAGTAATCCATTTACCTTACTCTTGATACAAATAAATTTGTTCACTTATTAAAGCAAAAAAAGTTACATATTCAAACATCTTAGGAGATAGCAATTATTTCATATAAAGTTAACTTCCTTTAAGCTTAGTGGAACATATAAATTACATTTGCGGTAACTGCACTTTCATGTGAATCAGTTAACTATGATTCAATTTTGTTCAATCGCATAACTATACGTTAATTTGATTTGAATTGCAGTAACTTCGTCAACTAACATCCACGTAATGTCATTTCTATTTGCCTAATTGACGGCATTGGATAAAGTTAGCTTAACTAAGATAAAATTAAAGTGTACTTACGTGTTTGAAACAAATTAAAATATAGCTACGTTGTCGGGCAAGTGTAAATTTGTGTCGAGATATAAATTGTGATTTGTCTCATTAATTTTATTCCACAAATTGAAAGAAAGCGTACTATGCTTGCATCTCATAGTATCTTAGGTTTTAGCTAAACTTTATTTCGAAAAAATCTATTTATTCGTGTTTTTTCTCTAGTAATTTAAGGTGGTTTGACTGGTTAAAAAAAGTTACTATTACCTTAAAAGGAAAAAAATACTGCTATCTATTAAGGAATCAATTAAGTTTAAAGATCCAATAAATTGTCAAAAACTAACAACTAATTAGATAAAGATTTAAATAACAAAACAAAGGTAATCCACAAAATTAGTTTGATTTAAATATGATGCAGTGTAATGTGTATAAAACATCTAATTAATTTTTTTCGTAGAACTTCACACGATACATTTAGCCTCAGTTTGATTTGTTAAAAATTATATTTTTAGTAAATTTTAATAAAAGTAGATGAAATGTAAGATTGAAAAATTTATAAAAGTGGGAAATTTCATAAAATGTGTGATTAAAATTAATTGTTGATTTTAATTAAGATTTTGATTAACTTTTTAGCTAAACCAAATGGCTTAGCCCCACCCCACCCCCCTCCCCTTTTGCCCTCATTATCCCAAAATTTATTCTTCTGGCTATAATAGCCTGTTTGAGTCCTATTATTTTGCTAAAATGCATTTTATAATAGTAATTTGATAGAGAATTTAAAAATAAGATTTTTTTTGAATTTGCGTATAATATTATTTTATTGAAGAATGTGCGGTTGAAAATAAGAGAAATGAAAATGTATTTTGAAAATAATGGGAATCAAACACCTCATAATCTTCCATAAAATAATATTACACCTAATCAAAAAAAATTCTTCTTTTTCAATCACACATTCTAAAAAAAAAATTATTTCAAAAATTATAATTTAAATTAATGAATGTTAAACGTGAGCTTAATTTGCTGCGTGACTAACCAACCAAATTGAACAATTAGCTTAATTAATGATATTGACGCCTACTGTGTTAAGAAGAGATCACATTGAAAGATCAACTCAACACCTATAAGCAATCGCCTTATAAGCTCGTATTTGACACACATTCTTTTAAAATACATTTTTTCAAAACTAATTTTCAACTACACATTCTTAAATAAAATATAATTTTCATCACATCAATAAATTTTCCTTAATTTTTAATCACATATTTTTCATCATATCGCTATTTAAAATACATTATTTTCTCAAGAATATCAATCAAAGACACGTAGTTAATTGAATTACTTGTAACGTGGCATTTAGACAGTTACTACTAATTCCCCTTTGCAATCAGCCAATCACCTAATCTATCTTTGGAATTATTCCTTTCAAAAATCGATTACACGGTTACTATTAAGTTGACTTTTGGGGAATGTGGGACATGATTCTATTTTGTGACGACAATGATTACTATCATTTTTGACCTTATCAGCTTTATATAATTTGCAGTAAAGTAATATTATTTAATGTATTTTTCCAGTTACGTTATTTGACCTTTTGCAATGTATTATTTTACCTTATCAGCTGTAAAATTTGACAAAATATATTTAGTTATTGTTTGATTGAAGAATGTGTGATTGAAAATGAGTATTGAAATAATGAATTTTGGAAAGAATGTGGATCAAACATGGGCTAAAATTGAATATTATCACGCTTTTGGTGTGTTCTAAATTTATCAAATATAATTTTAACTAATTGTCATCTGGGAAATTTATTCGAGTTGGAGTATTTAAAGTTGGTGTGTAAGATATTGTTGATTTCTTTCGTCAAAAAATGCATCTAAATAAATTATTTTTTGAACTTTTTGTTTGAATTAGTTTTTGCAAGGATAATGATGCATTTGTATATTATTTTCAGCTTCCCGTGTTATAAAATATTATAAACGTTCCAATTATTTATTTGTTCTCAGCATTCTTATTAAAAAGTTGAGATTTAGAATTATTAACATTAACAAGACACTATCTTGATTGTATAATAAGAAAATTATGCTTATAATTTGAACAGTAATTTTACAAACTTCAGGTTACGACAACATGCAATCTTCAAGTATTTGTATGAAATATATTATATACAAACAATATCTAGATGGTCAATATGGAGGGTGACACACCACATATATCACCTTAATTAATTTTAAGAAATATAGGAAAATTCAATTTTTGTTTAGCTAGTGATGATCTATTTTCACGAAAGAGAATAAGTATCATATAGGATTTCACTGGATTGAAAATTTTTTTGATATTGAATATCTATTTTAATTTTTAATTTTTCATCATTATTGATCCAGTAATGATCCAACTGGCCATACCAAACAATAAAGTCAAATTGAACTTCTGGTTCAATATAAGATATAATTCAATTATTTAATTTCAAAAAATATGATTAAACATTATATAATTATATATCATTCAAGTAGTCAAAATAATTGATTCCTCGTGACATTAGTTATATGTTTTCCTTCGGGAATAAATGTGAATTCAAAATGTTACATTCTTCGAAACATGTGCCACTCCAGTAGCACGTTGTATTTTATTATTGCTTAATTTTTGAAGAAAACATTTCATTAGTTTAACCAAAATAAAAAGATTACGACTAAGTATAACTCTAGTTACTTTTTTTTTAAAACTTTACACATACTATAGTTACTAGGGGTTAAGCACATTTCTTTGAATCAGGCGTAGAATGAAATCGATTCTATCAATCATTTTTTGCAGGGTAGTAAATATCAAAGTTCAAGGACCATTATTTCAATACTTAGCCCAATATTCATCTTTTGTGTACTATTGGGCCAAGGTGGAAACTGGATCTGGTATGCTCATGAGCTCTCACATTGGGCTAAGGCCCAAAGGGAGCAACAAAAGAAGGGACTCTGAGAACTCTTGACCAAACAGCAGATTTTGGGCCTGAGAAAGAGCAACAGCTGGTACAAAGGATTCAAGATCAGGAATTTAAGAAGGGGAAATTAGAGAAATCACGGTTTCTATTATAGAAAAATCAGTTATTGTTTTACTTATTTACAATTAGGTATTTTTCTTTAGAAAATAATTTAAATAATTTTTTAGCATATTTATTTTTCCCAGTGTCATTAGAATGTATTAACTGACTCACTTAAGCTACGTGAAGTAGCCCAGGCCGTTGGGGAGAAATTAGAGAGCAACATCACCAGGCCATTAAGAGATTCCATTACTAATGGAAATGAAAAAATAAAAAAAGTTCGTGTTGAGACCCTTAATTGGAAAAGTTACATATCGAGTTGAACTTTTGGGGCTGGAATGAAAATTCTCGATTTTATATTAAATTTTAACTGAAATTATTGCTTTTCGGTTGGGCCCAAAATATCAAATTCGCACCAACCCAAAGTAGAGGAAATTACAACTTGACAGGGTTTTAAACTTTTCATTTCCAAATTACGATTTGTAAGTTTTTTTTTTAAAATTAGATAATCAAAATTTTAAATATAATAATTTATATAAAATTAAATTAATTTATATTCCCCCTACACCATCCACCACCTTGATTTCAAATCCCTATTTTGTCTTCTCTGTTTACTCTCTCGCTCTATCCTCCTCTCCCCACCTCTCTATAACGGCAGCACTATCCTCTTTTCCTTCTCTCGATTTCTAGAAGCGAGGAGTTATCTTCTCTCTACCTGCAGTGCTGTATCTGATTATCCTGATTTTTAGACTATCGCAATAATATTGCGCTGCATTTGCGACAGTGGAGCCCGACATCGAGACGTTGCTTTTTGCAACAACGATTCCAGGTGATGCTTCTGAGAAATTAGGTTTTGGCTGTTGTGTTTTTTGTTGGTGTTGGAGTTGGGTTGATGTTGGTCGCAACGCCATGGTGGTGGCGACAAAGACGGTGACAGAGTGGGTTTGTTGGATCTGGTGGTTGCAGTGGTGGAAGATGTTAGGAACAAAATTGAATCGGGAATGGAGATGTGTGGTTGATGTTTCAGGAACAAGGATTGGCGGTGGTTGGTTATTTCTGTGGGTGCGAGGGTGCTGCGGTGGTTGGGGGTGTGTGTGCATGCGTGCGGCAACGGTGGTCGTGATTAGCGGCGGTGGTTATTTTTGTGCTGTGGTCAGGATTTGCTGCTCGTCATGGTCAGGAACTGCACCACCGCAATCTGGTGTGGGATTTTAGGGTTGTGTTTTTAGTTGGTGGATGGTGGCTATGGTGGCGGTGGTGTTTGGGTAGCGATGATTATGTTGGATCTGGTGGTGGCTGTGGTTTTGTTAGTGGCGACGACGACGGTGGTGGTGGTGCTGCTGCTAGAGATAGTGGCAAGGTGATTGTAGCAAGCGTTGGTGGTGGTCACATATTATTTGGTTGATTGTGACCATCAAATTGGTTAATCTGTGACCAA
>CAIGRP010110584.1:0-16463 GCA_903798385.1 Fraxinus cuspidata
GTAGTTTTAAATTTTTTCTTATAGAATCTTAGTAACATGTTTAATTTTTTTGGATGTAAACTTTTATGACCACTGTGCTGATTGAAATTATTATTATTATTATTATTATTAGTAGTGGTAGTAGTAGCAGCTTTAAATTCCAATATGTATAGGTAACATATTGAGCCACATGGTTGAGCTACTGATGTTAACCTATGTAGCTCAACTGATATTTCTTCCATCGATAAAGTGGATTTTGTGTTCATTCTTCGCATGCATGGTTCAGTTATGTTGATAACATAAAGCACATAATTCTTTAGTAATTTAAAGCATTTAATTTCCATATGTATGGCAGTTAAAGGTATGCATGTGTGATCTAAGTTCACTAATGTGTATAGTTCAAAAAATAAATAAATAAATGCAAGGATTAGAATATAGCATGCAAGTGACTTAGTTAATTTTAAACTGCTGTGCTATTTTTGTTTTTCCATTAAGAGAATTGGTGAATGAAGATAATTTTCAAGAAAGTTATTTAGTACATGATTCTATAGATAATAATTTATTACACATAAAAGCGTCTTGATGCGCCCATTGACGAAACAAACATTTGTCTTATAATTATTCTATTACAAATTTTGATGTGTGACAATGAGTTCTTTCTTAACTTATTATTATGTGTGATAGACAGCTTCAATATTCAATTATGTAGTTCAGTGTTGCCTAGATAAAGAAGATTTGACAACTTGAAAATGATGTTGAAGGTCACATTTATAAAAACTACAGACATGTTTCTCGTGTATAATGTGCATAGCTAAATGGTGAGATCACACTATAATACATGCATCCAAAACTGCGTAGACAGTCTGCTATATCTAGAGTAGATACATATTTGGTTCGAGTGACGATTAGGGCACTTTGAAGTTGCTGTGAGTATGCGTTGGGCTCTTTTATTTTCTAATTGCTGCAAGTTTTTAAATTATTTTCCGCTTAATGCTTGTGTTATAGTCTAAAACCTTATTTCTCTCTGAAAATCCAAATGAAACTTCATTTTTAAATTTCTTAAACGTGGATTTAGCTGTCGGAAGGAGTAATTTTGGTTCCTCTGTATGAATAGGTTCGTATTTCAACCCTATCCCTCAAATTAAAGGAACGCTGTTGTCTCGCTTCTTTCTCTCTCAAAATCAAAATCAAACTTCTTTTTCAGCTTCTCTAACAAGGTTTTTGCTGTCTAGGAGAATTCCAACTCTTCATTTCAATAGGTATTATTTCATCTCAAAATAATTGATCATAACTCTATGATTATCTGAAACTTCAATTGTTACTGTAGTCCAGTTGTCAATGTATTGAGTTCTGTTTTAATCATTTTTATGTATTTCGATTTCTGGTTTTTGAACTTTTCTCTTCCAAATGGGTTTGGGAGATCTGATGTACAGGAAAGAGTTCAATTTTTTTTATAATCATGGGTGGAAGAAATCAAATTTCTGAAGTCATTTATTTGAATTTTCCATTCCGAAATGATTTTTCAAATAAAAGAATGTTTATCACAGTGATTCAATAAATTCGAAACTACATGTTTTTTTGTCATAAAGTTATGTGGATTTGAAATGTGGGTGTAAGTGAATCCATATGAGTTTTATTGGCAAAAACTACATCGCTTTAAAATCTGATTTTCTATTTTAAGACAATGGCTCCTGTGGAAAGGAATTGACCTCCAATTGCTGCTAAGTATTTAATATATACATTTACCTGTTGTCCCCATAGTAGAATTATCATGTCGAGCACAAGTGATCTAACACACCATTTCTTTCAAGTTATCATACCTTCATTAGGCCATAACGTTCATTTGGAGAGTGTTACAATGATTTATTCTTTAACATTTATTGAAAATTATTAAAACTGTATTTAAAGTAAAATATATTTAAATGTAAGACTTATATTCTTCTCAGGAACGTCGCTCAAGATATGAACTTAGTGATAGAGTTCGCTTAATTGGCTATCATGAAATCATTGCTAACATACAATTGGAAAGAGTTGATGATAACAAATATCTCTCTTTTAGATGGGAACACTTTTTTGACAATCATAACTTACAAATGATTATATTATCGTGTTTGAATACACTGGGAATTCTACATTCGACGTTTCAATATTCGACCATTCAACTATAGATGTAACAGATGACTCCGATGCTTCTGAAGGGGAATCATGTCATTTGAGTAACATTGGCAGCTAATCTCGATGGTCATCGAAAAATTGTAAGCTCCTTTTTAACTTAATTTCTTTCTAACCTGTATCTATCATTACTTGCATGCATGAAACATAATTTTACGTTTGCTATTTCCACTAATTCTAAATTCCATTATTTATAGATTTGTTACTTTAATTTGTAGTATGTACCTAGTGACTTCGCTCAACTACATCTACCAAAATATGTCCATAATGTTTAAATCCACGATTCTTGGCATCACAATTGGACCGTACATATAATTTTAATTTTAAATCCACGATGTCTCACCACAGGTCGGGCAAACTATGTTAGAGAGAAAAAAAAAATCAAATAGGTGACACATGCATATTTGAGCTTTTAAATAATGAACTGCCTTTGTTCATGTGTACAAAGTGTGCCGTGCAGATGCAACTTTGATTCCTACATGAACTCCACAATTTTAGTTGTACCTTTCACGTGTACTTAATATCGAACGTGTATTTTATTTTCCTAAGTATGAAGACTTCATAACTAAACCCATTAGGATTTAAATTTCGAATTTTTTCATGTTATTTCTCCTTCCAGTTTGCTCTGTTGTGTGGTTCACTTTTATTCAAGTATATTATTCAGTTCTAGTATTTACATCCTTTTTATACACACTAAGTTCATAGATTGAATTTAATCCAAGCAAGGTCATTAAATAAATTGGATTTTAGCACTACCAATTAACATGTACAACAAATCCTATATTTGGACTTCGGCCGACGCTATGTCATCACCATTCGGAAACAAGCATCCTTTTAGCTAGAACTATTCCCGACAAGTAAGTATTTCAAAAGCTTCCACTTTTGTGTAACTTGTTTATTTTCATTGATATCTGCTCTTAATGCTTTCACAACAATTTCAACAGGTTGTTTTTGGTGTATATGAAGGATTCTTCGTCCAATCTGGGATTTCTTATACTTCTGTTGCATTTTCTACTTTTGGTTCGTCCAGCTAAGAAGGTCAGTCCTTCGTTTAATCCTTGCTCTATTGTGCATTTGTTCTTCTGAGCAGCTTTATTTAAGTTATGCTCTTATTCTTGCACTTCCATTCGATTCTTCATGCTATAAAATATTTTCATTTAATTATGCAGAAAATAAACTGGTTCCAATAAATCGTGCTTCAATTTGTTAAGTTCATAGCACTTGAATTATCGTCAGGTATGTCATTTTTTTTTTTTTTTTGTATTTTATTCAGTCTTATTTTACATGTGGAGCTCGTTTTATAGTTTTTCCCCTTTAAATTAATTTTGTAGTATTTATGTTGTACGATTAGATCTATTTTATTTTAAGGTAAAAGAATTATTCACCTAGCATAAGTGTAGCACAGACACTGCCTATTTAAAATGCAACAATAGACAACAAAAATGATTCTACTAAACCATAAAATTCAAGTAACGCATGAGTAAAGTTTTAGATGCAATCGCTGTATGAAAATACTATCTTTATTTTATCAGCNTGATTCTACTAAACCATAAAATTCAAGTAACGCATGAGTAAAGTTTTAGATGCAATCGCTGTATGAAAATACTATCTTTATTTTATCAGCTTTCTTTAAGTGATACAACATAGAAAGCTTTTTTTGAGAAATTTGCAGAGAAATTTTAGAGAGTGAGAAAGAGAGATAGCAGTTCATACTAAAATAGTTCCAGTAATATTTTTATTTGTTCTTCACTTTATTCTACAGGTATCCCTAAAAACTTCAATATTTACGTCGCTGTTTGAGCCCTTCCAAAGTATTCAACATTAAATTTAGAAATAAGTCTCCCAAAACTCTACAACAGTTTAAAATATCTTCACGTAAAAGTTTTCCTTTTTTCGTCACTAGAAGATGAACAATATAGAGCACAAACCAAAAAAACTTTTCTGTCAAGATATTTAATCTTTTAAACTATGTTATGACTTAAGGAGACTTCTTTCCAAATTTAACAATGACTATTTTAAAGAGGCTCGAACTCTATACTCCAACAAGGATTCAACATTGAGAGGTAATTTCTTAACTAACAAAATCTTTTAAACTATGTTATGACTTAAGGAGACTTCTTTCCAAATTTAACAATGACTATTTTAAAGAGGCTCGAACTCTATACTCCAACAAGGATTCACCATTGAGAGGTAATTTGTTAACTAACATTTACTACCATATGTTAGTCTACTCGCGAGAACACCCTCATAGTGCCATGAGTATCATGCCTCGCGGTTATTGATCGATACCCGTTTGCACTATTCTTATGGGTTTCTCAATGTTACTTTTGAATTGAAATGAGAACAAAATTCTTACAGCTATATTCATATGAAAATGCAATTTTCATTGTGTAAAAAACTTACAACTATGTAATTAACCTTTGTTGTATTTTTTTGGCAGTAACTTACAACTGTCGGTGTAAAGAAAGATAATATATTTGTTGTTGACATAAACAACCAATATAAAAGGGGAAACACTGTTATGGATGTTAAAGTTAATACCTACTCTAATGGAAAAAAAATATTCTTGCCAATAGAACTAAATGAATTGGTTTTTGTCTGTCCAATTTGTAATTGTGAATTGGCTTTGTGATTAATGGAAGAGTGTCGTTCTCTTCTTAGCACACTAGTAGACTCTGTGTCCTCTGAATACCCATGTACAATATATCTTAGGCGATACTTTTTCATCTCACAACCAAATTAAAACCGATCTTTTATTTTCTACAAAAGTTGCAGTTACCTTCAATATACCCAATTACAAGTCTGGTAAGGTTAGCACTCTGTGCTTTAACAGTGTAACTTGTATTACAATAATTTTCCGACAAACAATGAGTTCCAAATGCAAAGGCGAAATATGTGTAGCCATCCTATATGATAAGTTACAAAAGAGGAAATTATAAATTAAAAGATTAAGATTATGTAATTTTCTTAAGAGGTTTGTATTGATAAAAATATCAGAACACATTATTTAGTGTATATAATTAAATGTTTACATGTTCTAAAATATATTTTCATTTAAAAAAAAAAATCACTTACAAAAAAATATAACGGTAATGCTCTAATATAATTTAAACTACAATAAAATTTTGGGCGGTAATGACACTAAGAGAAACCATAACAATTAACTTGCCCAGAATTAATTTAAAATACAATAAAATTAAGGGTGGTATTGACACTAAGAGAAACCATAACAATTAACTTACAAAAAAATATAACGGCAATCGTGCAACGCACGATGCTCCACTAGTATAATTTAAAATACAATAAAATTAAGGGCGGTAATGACACTAAGAGAAACCATAACAATTAACTTGCCCATAATTTGTTTTAAGGATTCAAAAGTCTAAAGAATTTTTTTATAGAATCAAACCAACCTTCAAAATCAGTACCCTTTCCAAAATGCTTTGATTCAAATATTTTTTTCTTTCAAGAGTCCAATGGAAATAAAGTGCCCATCAATCATAACCAAATCGTAATCCTTTACACTATTGAATTTATAGTACATATTTTCTATTATGCACGGATTTGGGTGAAAGGGTTTAAAGGAAATTAAAAGGAGAGGAAATCGAATATAAACATTAAAGCCTGTAATTTCAGACACCCCTCCAAAATCAATTCCAATGTAAAAATCTCTTACCTCAATCATGAATAAAAGTAAAAGGAGATAATATCAAATTTATAAAGTTGTAAGATTGTAAAAATGTCTAAATTCAAATTTTTTGACCACCATATGAACAGAAATCAATTTAAAAGATTAGGGTTATACACTTTAGTGGGCAATAAATGCATGTTCAAATAATTGCAATAGAATTAACAAAAACTAACCAATCATTTATTAACTAGACACGTAACGCTCATAAAAATGCATCTCATCAGAAATGTTGAACGACTATTTCAACAAAAGTTACGTGAGTTCCATGTATTGAGGGTACAATGGTTGGACAATGAATGCAAGTTCATTATAGTTTGCTGTAAATAACAAAAACCGACCAAATTGTGTTTAAATGGTCACGTAACACTCCCAAAAATGTGTCTCATCAGAAATTTTTGAATGAGATACATTTCTATAAATGCGAGTCCATTATAGTTTGCATGGATGGAAACCGATCCAATCCTTTTAATTAGTCATGTAACAATCATAAAATTGTGACTCATTTGAAATTTGTAGGATATTGAATTTTTAATACTTATACTCTCTCAAAAACTTTTTTCCTGGGGAACAACGAACGCCCATCACGCGCACGACGTTCGCACGACTCATGCAAGTGCAACTCTCTTGGCTCATCTCTAAATTTTTTGCAATTATTGGAATTCCACAGAATTGCTGGACCAATGCTGTATGAAAATAATTTTGCTAGCAAAAATCAAGACTCTTGTCTAACCTCAATCCGGAACGTTCTTAGGAACTTTTTAACTTTGAATACATTTTATGATTTTTTAACTGATTATTTTTGTTCGAAATCAATTTTTTTTATTGTAGAAGTATCAAGAAGAGAGCATCCGAAGTGAGTATCAACACAGATGTATAATTTTGGCAGCAAAGGGAGGGGCATTTGTGCCATACAAGAAATCATCTGGTGGAGATGTGAGTGAAATGGGATCATGTTTGACTTGTCACACTGAAAAGCATAATTAACAAACATAAATAAACTAAAAATTGTCCATCTAATAAGATTTAATATGGGAATGCATAGGTTTTGATGGTGTGATCCATGTGGATCTCGAGGAGCAAAGATGAAGTCGTGGCTTGTGAGAAGGGAGCAACTGAAAATGAGGGTAATAGCTAAACCTAAATAATAGAATGAGTTGAGAGTTAGGTAAATTGTGAATTAAAGTTTGATTTGGACTCAAATATGTAGGAAAACATATTTGGGTCCAAGTTTGGTTGGCTCTTGAGAGATGGAGCCTTGCGCACTTATTGTTAATCACGTAATTAGTTAATTGACATTTTTTTAGAAAAAAGTTAAATTGATTTAGCTTATACCATATAAAAAAAAACATTAGGGAGATTCGATTTTTGTTAGGTTATTTGGTTACTAGTCTGGAACCGAGAACAAAATCAAGCCTATCGGTTCTTGATTCTAGTGCAATCGGGGTATTTAAGCAAGAAGATTCGAATCGATCCTCTCGGTTCGGTTCAGATTGGGCCAGTTTGGAAGCTTTGTTTGGCCCTAGTTTTTAGTAATGGAAAATGAGATCATAGTTGGATCGAACTAAGAGAGGGAAAACAAGAGCCGTTTCATCCAACAACTTTGATTCTTTCATATATATAGTCTCAATAACCTTTTTTCCTCTTGAACAACAAATGCACAACACATGCAGAGTGTAACAAACCATGGGTGGGCTTCTAATTGTATATCTTTTTTAATTTTTTCCAATTTAAAGAAAATCATGCCTAAATCAAAGAAGGCTGGACTCGTCCTCTAAAAAACTCGCGGGAATGATCTAGTCAAGAAAGTCTTTAATAAATATTTTCCTCTTGCTAACTTTGCAAAATTGAAGCATGTTATATCCATATCTAGGTGGATTGATTTGATTTTTTATTTTTCTTATAGTCCTCCCAGTTACACCTTATCTTCAATTCTCCTCCAGCACCAACGCAAAAACCAGCAAACCCATTATATCCAAAGCAAACCACTCTGAATCAGAGTGAATATTATTGAGAATTTCCTACCAGCAAACCCATTATATCCAAAGCGAAACACTATGAATCAGAGTGAATGTTTAGTGCCATGACATTCCCATGCCATGCTACATCTCAAGACATCACCTTGTGATCCGTAATGCTCTGTCAGTAACTTTTTCATCTCGAACTAGGGATGCACAATGCATGCACGCAGTTGGCGGAGGCAGACATTTTCTATTGTGAGATAGAAAATTTAAATGCACAGAAATAACATAACATTAATGAACAAAAGTCAATACACTATGACAATTATAGCCTATGTGTTTTCACACTTAAAAATGTCATGTAATTACATCACTATAAATATTGTCAAATACATAGTTCTCAATATATGCAACCAAACCATTGATCTCCCATCGATCATGCAGTCGATTCTTGACGATCTTCATTTCTTTTTGACTATGTCATATAGTCTAAGAATAAAAAATCACATGGGAGAACTAATGACAAAACCATAAATAACAAAAAAGCCTACACTCTTTACCTTGTGCCTAGCCACACTAGAGGACACAAATCTTAGAACCGTAAGTTACAAGACTAGGTTTATTCACTAAATATAATCACCAATTAGTTAGCTTTCATAATAGCATACAAGAGGTGGTAGACAAACTGTTTCATTCAAAACTACATAAAAGAAAGTACAATGATCATAAACTAAACCATTCACAGTTTTACTATTATATTTTGAAATACAGTAAAAATGAGGGCAGTAATGACACCTAGAGGAACCATAAAAATTAACACGCCCAGAACTTGTTTAAAGGATTTAAAAGTCTAAAAAAATTCCTAAAGAACAAAACCAACCTTCATTGGTCTGGGTGTTAGTGATCAGGAGGTCAAAATGGGAACCCTTGCCCAAATGCTTTGATTCAAATATTTTTTCTTTCTACTGTCCAACGGAAATAAAGTGCCCATCAATCATAACCAAATCGTAATCCTTTGCACTATTAAATTTATAGTACATATTTTCCATTGAAGCGCAGATTTGGGTGAAAAGGTTTAAAGGAAACTAAAAGGAGAGAAAATCGAATATAAACATTAAAACCTATAATTTCTCACACTCCTCCAAAAATAATTGCAATGTAAAAATATCTTACCCCAATCATGAATAATAACATATAAAAGTAAAAGGAAAGAATATCAAATTTATAAAGTTGTAAAATTGTAAAAAAGTCTAAATTCAAAAACGTTTTACCACCATATGAACAAAAATCAATTTATAAAATTAGGGTTATACCGTTTATTGGACAATAAATGCATGTTCAAATAATTGCACTATCATTAACACCACTCATTTATTAACTAGACAAGTAGCACTCATAAAAATGCATCTCATCACTTATTTTGAACGACTATCAGGGTAAAAGTTACATGAGTCCCATGTATTGTGCGTACAATGGTTGTACAATAAATGCATGTTCATTATAGCTTCGTTGTCAATGACAGAAAGTGACCAAATTGTGTTTAAATAATCACATAACACTCCCAAAAATGTGTCTCATGAGAAATTTTTGAATGATACACATTTCTATACATGCAAGTTCATTATAGTTTCCATGCATGGAAACTGATCAAAACCTTTTAATTAGTCACGTAACAATCATAAAATTGTGACTCATTCCAAATTTGTAGAACATTGAATTTTTAAATCTTATACCCTCTCAATAACCTTTTTTCATGTGGAACAACGAACGCCCAACACGTGTACAATGTTTGTACGACTCATACAAGAGCTACTCTTTGGTACATCTCGAATTTTTTTCCAATTATTGGACCAATGCTGTATGAAAATAATTTTGCTAGCAAAAATCAAGACCCTAGTCTAACCTCAATCCGTAACGTTCTTAGGAACATTCTTACTTTGAATACATTTTATGTTTTTTTTTACATGCTAATTACCCTAAATTGATCATCCAATTATTGACTTGTCACACTAAAAAACACTACAATAAAATAATTGAAAAGGCATAATTAACAAACATAAATAAACTAAAGATTTTCCAACTAATAAGATTTATCTGGGAAAGTATAAGTTTAGATGGTGTGGTCCATGTGGATCTTGAGGAGCAAAGATGAAGTCGTGGCTTGTGAGAAAGGAGCAACCGAAAACGAGGGCAATAGCTAAACCTAAATGATAGAATGAGTGAGAGATAGGTGAATTGTGAAGTAAAGTTTGATTTGGTCTGAAATTTGTAGAAACAAATTTTGGGCAATAGTTGGGTTGGCCCTTGAGAGTTGGAATAGTTAATCACATAATTAGTTAATTGACAATTTTTTCAGAAAAAAATAAAGTAATTTAGCTTATTCAATATAAAAAATATTCGGGAGATTCGATTCTTGTTAGGTTATTCGGTTCCTAATCTAGAACCGAGAATGGAATCAAACCTATCGTTTCTTATTCTATTACCAATTAGGTATTTAAGTAAGAAGAATCGAATCGATCTGCTCGATCAAGATTGTGTCGGTTCGGGAGTTTTGTCTGGCCCTAGTTTTTAATAATGCAAAATGAGATCATAGTGGGATCGAACTATGAGAAGGAAAACAAGAGCCGTTTCTTCCAACAACTTTGATTCTTTCATATATATACTCTCAATAACATTTTTTCTCTTGAACAACGAATGTACAATACATGTACGATGTAATGAACCATGGATGGGCTTCTAATTGTGTCTCTTTTTAAAAAAATTCCAATTTAAAAAAAATAAGACCCGAATCAAAGAAAATGGCTGGACTCATCCTCTAAAAAGCTCACTGGAATGATCTAGTCTAGAAAGTCTTTAATAAATACTTTCCTCTTCCTAATTTTGCGAAATTGAAGCATGTTATCTCCATATCTTAGAAGACTGATTTGGTTTTTGATTTTACTTGTAATCCTCTAAATTACTCCTCATCTTCAATTCTCCTCCAGCACCAACTCGAAAACCAGCAAACCCATTATATCCAAAGCAAAACACTCTGAATCAGAGTGAATACTCTTGAGAATTTCCTCCATTTTCATGGACTTGAAAGCCAGGCTGTGGTGAGATTGGAGATTGGTAAAATAATGTAATAGGGTATTAGAAAGATCATGAGTGGGCTGTGATGTAGACACCATCATCACATTTGATGACAACAACTATGTGTATACAACTGTCCACAGATTTTCTAGGACTTTAACTGTACGTTCTCAATTTTACAAATTGGAATATTTTAGTTCGATAGTGTGATGGAGAGCACATGAGCCATGGAAAAATAGTTTAAATTTATGGAAAAAAATTGTGGATATAAAGAAAATGTATACAGAGAAAGAAAGAGAAAACAAACAGAGAGAGCAGCAAAAACTTTTTGCTGGAGTAAATAAAAAGAGCTATGTGGGATATGACGAGTATTAATATGAAGGCCATAGTTGTCATTTTAATCAACTGGTGTTGGTCTTGTGGTGGGTAGAAGGTGAGATCAATTGGCCTTTATGGTCGCAGCGTCTCTGAGGAAAACCCGGCCAAACCCTTTTATATAGTCATGTAACAATTGTGAAAATGTTTAAATTCATAATTTTTGAACACCATATGAACAAAAGTCAACGCATAAAATGTGGATCCATATGAACAATATTCATGTAACACTCATAAAATCGAATCTCATTTGAAATTCGAATATCGGTCCAAACAAAAGTCATGTAAAGTTATTTGGATCCCATACTTTGGTGTACAACAGATGTCAGTGATGAAAACCAGCCAAAATTCTTTTTAAATGATAACGTAGATCATCAAAACATGTTTTGTTAGATATTTTTGTTAACCCAACTAATCAAAATTTAATTTAATAAAACGTGGATCCCATGAATTGGGTAAATTGTTTCATTCGAAATTTTTGCAGAACATCATTTTTTAAAAATAACATAACATTAATGAAAATAAGTCAATAGTTGTAGTCTATGCATTTTCATATTTAAAAAATGTCATATAACTACAGCATTATAAATATTGTCAAATACATCGCTTTCAATATATGCCACCAAACTATTATCTCCCATCCGATTATTCAATCGATCCTTGACAATCTTAATATCTTTTTGACAATGTAATACAATCTAAGAAAAAAAAATCATATAGAGAACTAATTACAAAACAATAAACATCAATAAAGCCTACACTCTTTACCTTGTGCCTAGCCACGCTAGAGGACACAAATCTCAGAACTGTAAGTTAAATGACTAGCTTTATTCACAATATATAATCAACAATTAGTTGGATTTCAATAATAGCATGCAAGAGGAGGTAGAGAAACAGTTTGCATTCAAAACTACATAGAAGAAAGTTCAATGATCATAACATAAATGGTTCATAGTTTCACTATTATAAGTTAAAATACAATAAAACTGAGAGCAGTAATGGCACTCAGTGGAACCGTAATTATTAACGAGCCCACAATTTTCATTTTAAGGATATAACAGTCTAAAAAATATTCTTATAGAATCAAACCAACCTTTATTAGTCTGGGCGTTAGTGATAAGGACGTCAAAATCAGTACCCTTGCCAAAATGCTTTTATTCAGATATTTTCTCTCTCAAGTATTTAATGGAAATAAAGAGCCCATCAATCATAACCGAAATGTAATCCTTTGCACTTTTAAATTTATAGTACATATTTTCAATTGGAGGATAGATTTGGGTGAAAAAGTTTAAAGGAAAATGGAATTAAAACCTATAATTTCAAACATTCCTCCAAAATCAATTGCAACGTCAAAATCTAATACCTCAATCATGAATAATAATAACATAGAAAAGTGAAAGGAGAGAAAATCAAATTTATAAAATTGTTAAACTGTAAGAATGTCTAAATTCAATTTTTTTGACTGCCATATGAACAAAAATCAATTTATAAAATTTGGGTCCTACCGTTTAGCGTACAATAAATGCATGATCATATCATTGCACTATCATTAACGAAAACTGACCAATCGTCTATTAACTAGACATGTAACACTCATAAAAATGCATCTCATTAGAAATTTTGAATGACCATCTCAACAAAAGTTATGTTGGTCCCGTACATTGTGCGTACAATAAATTCATGTTCATTATAATTACCTGTATAGTTATGAAAACAAATCGAGTTCTTTTTAAATAATAAAGTACACTCATCAAATCTGTTTTATTTGACATTCTTTAATAGTAGGCTGAACAAAAGTCAATTTATAGGATCATGGGTCTCCTGCATTGTGTTAACAACAAATGCATATTCATTATAGTTTTACTGTCCATGATGGAAACCGACCAATTTGTGTTTAAATAATCATGTAACACTTCCGAAAAATGCAAGTTCGGTATCAAATCCTTTTAAATAGTCGCGTAAGAATCATAAATTTGTGTCTTGTTCAAAATTTGTAGAACATTGAATTTGTAATACTTATACTCTCACAATAACTTTTTTCTTGTGTAACAACGAATGCCAACACATGCACTATGTTCGCACAACTCATGAAAGTGCTACCCTTTTCGTCTCTTCTCTTACTTTTTTCCAATTATTGGAATCCCACAGAATTGCTGAACTCACATCCACCAAGCTGCATCATTTGAATGATCTAGTCCAGAAATTCACAAATCATCCTTTCCTTGAACGTCAAATAAATCTGTGTAAGTAGTGTCTATCGATGTACATAATAGCAAGTAAAGCATAGATTGTGAAGCACAACAGAAACTAGAGGATATTGTATCATGTAAATCATGTATAATGATGATATGAGATTTAATGAAAGCACATTACCGAAGAAATCCAGACATCAAATCATAATCAAATCTTTTTTTTTTATCGCCAAAACATTGAATGTTATTTTTCGCATATGGGAATAGAAGAAATGTGACTAAATATCAAGACGACTATATATAACCACACTATTAAAGTCGAATATTTTGAACAAAATGATCGAACAATAGGAGAGCGAACAAGTGTTTTTCTTTAAACATAGGCCAATAGCGAAGCAACCAAAGAAATAAACAAACAGATGCATCTACAAATTTGCAAAATAAGTTCCTTGAATGGCACACTAAAAAAAGAACCTAATATAAAAATGATTTTTTAATCATCCTTGCCTAGATCATTTAATACATCTGGGTATGTCGTGCATATCGATGTAAATTACACCAAGTGAAACATAGATTGTGAGGACCGTCAGAAACAAAGGGATATTTTATCATGTAAATCATGTATAATGATAATATGAGATTTAACGGAAACATGGATTACCAAATAAATAATACACCCAGAGTCAAATTAAAAGCAAATATTTTTTTTGATGCCCAAACATTACATGTAATATTTTCATATTGGAAAGGTAAGAATTTTGACAAAATACCAGGAATAGTTTAGATATCCACTTAGTTAATATCTTAACTTGACCATGGGGATCGGACGATAGGAAAGAAAACAAGTTTCGTTGCAAGTAACAATTTAAAGCATTAATTTTAAATTACTCGGGGAACACACACACAGACACACCCATTATATATATGTACGTATGTACATACATACATATTATATATATAATGGCATATAATGATAATTATTTTCAAGACATTACAGAATAAGTCGTTCCAATATTGTTTGTATGTGGTTAATGTTAACTAATATGTATCTTGTCACATGAGGGTTTATACAAGACTTCAAGATATTTATGTGTGTATATATATAGGCTACACCAAATTTGATATTGATAAGTTAAGCCTTTCAATACGAAGATGGTTTTCATTAGATCTAGGCTTTTTTTATGGAGCACCCAGTGCCCTATGAAAGTAATTTTGCGAGCAAAAATCAAGACTCTGGTCTAACCTCAATCCGTAACGTTCTTAAAAACTTTTTTATTTTAAATACATTTTATGTTTTTTTTAATTAATCATTTTTGTTCGAAACCAATTTTTTTATTATAAAAGTATCAAGAAGAAGGAATCTGAACTTAGTATCAACAGCATATATATAACTTTGGCTACTGGGGGAGGGATATTTGTGCCCTACAAGAAATCATCCAGTGGAGATGTAAGCGCAATGGGATCATGTTCGAGTTTAAAAGTAAAATGTAGTGGCGGTAGGGTACAGCAGCGCACCGTGAAAGCAAAGGTACTATTGGTCCTCATAACCGCACCAGAGATTTGTCAATGCACTCCATCAGCTTGGAGGAAAGCAATGCGAGGGTCATAATTTCTAAAGGAAATTGTATGACTTTTGAGCTCGGATTCATCTTGAAGTATGAAATCAACCATAGGTCAACTTTTCCCAGTTTTACAAATTGAAATACTTTAGTTGGGATAGTAAAATTTAGAGCACATGAGTCTTGAAAAAATAGTTTGAATTTATGGTAGAAGTTTGAAGATATAAAGACGGTGTATAGAGAGAAAGAAAGAGAAAAAGGGCAGAGAGAGAGAGAGGGAGAGAGCTCATAAAAGGCTGTTGCTGGAGTAAGTAAAGAGCTTTTTGGGATATGACGAGTATTAATATGATGGGCATAATTGTCATTTTAGTCAAGCGATGTTGAAGTTGTGGTGGGTAGAAGGCGAGAATAATTGGCCTTTATAGTTGCATGTCGAGGAATACCCGACCAAACCCTTTTAGATAGTCATGTGACAATTGTAAAAAATTTTAAATTCAGTATTTTTAACACCGTATGAACAAAAGTCAACATATAAAATGTGGGTCCCAGATAAAAGTGCGTGTTCATTGTATGTGTACTACTAATGACTGAACTGACCAATTTTTTTTAGTATTCACATAACATTCATATAAACGCATCTCATTTTCAATTTGATTACCTGTCCAAACAAAAGTTAAGTGAGTCCCATACTTTGGTGTACAACACATGAGTGTACGTTATTATTTGATTGTGAATGATGAAAACCAACCAACTTCTTTTCAAATAACAATGTAGATCATCAAAACATGTTTTGTTTGATATTTTGGAATACCCGACTAGACAGAAGTTGATTTAAAAGAACATTGATCCCATGCATTGGGTAAACAATAATTGCGTGTTCATTATAGTTGTACATTTAAAGACGCAAAAGACAAAACACTTTTAAAGTAGTCGTCATTAGAAACTTTTGTAGAACATTGAATTATAAATGCGTGTTCATTATAGTTGTAGATTTGAAGACACAAAAGAGAAAACACATTTAAAGTGACACAAAAGAGAAAACACATTTAAAGTAGTTGTCATTAGAAATTGTTTCAGAACATCGATTTTTTAATGCATATACTCCCTCAAACACTTTTTCATTTTGAACTAGGAACGCACAACACATGAACATAGTGGTAGATATTTTCTACTGTGGGATCGAAAATTTGAATGCAATTTATTTTGAAAAAATAAAATAACATTAATCAAAATAAGTCAATACATTAGTACAATTGTAGCTTATGTGTTTTCATACTTTAAAAATTCAGTATAATTATATGATTATAAATATTGTCAAATACATCATTCTCAATATATGCTACCAAACCATTGATCTTCCATCCCATCCGATTGTGCACTTGATTTCTGACAATCTTCATTTCTTGTTGACTCTATAATACATTCTAAGAATAAAAAATGACATAGGAGAACTAATGACAAAACC
>CAIGRP010110588.1:0-19317 GCA_903798385.1 Fraxinus cuspidata
ACAAATATAAATTAATTCTATTTAAAACATTACTTAAATGAGTTAATGTAAGGATATATCAGAAAATATATAAGAAAAAATTTTATTTCGAATTATATTAATTATGTTTTCTTAAAATGTGTAAAACAATCCTATCTTCATGGGACGAATGTAGTAATAAGTGAATATTAAGTTATAGATATTTTTATTATGAAATGTGTGAATAAAAAGTAGATTTTAATAAAATAAAATTATAATAATAAGCATTGCCAAACATGCTCTACTTATCTTTCTCAGCTTTGATTTGCTGATTTGCTTAAATTTCAGCCTCTCCTCCTTTCTATCGTACTGTTTAGAGGTTGACGGTGCTTTTTTTATCTTATCTTTCTATAATAATACCAATCTCTCTCTCTCTCTGTGCATTGACACGACAACGCTCTCAAAAGGATCATAAAATCAAATGAAAAACAGCTCTACTTTATACGCGTTCTCTTTCTCACCCCTCTACAAACCCTAGCTTTCTCTCTCCGCGTTTTCCTTCACTTTCAGTACTCTGCCGATTCTATATTATCACGAAAATATTGGTATATATATCTATAGCTGCGAGGGTTACTATGGATGGTAAGAAGAAAGTGGATCCCGAGTTGACGACTGACTCGAGCTGGAGATCCGGTGGAGGAGATGAGTTTTTTTTTGGAAGCGACAAGGAGACTAGTATACTCGGTGAGTTCGGGTGGAATATTCCGGCAGAATCCAGCTATGGTTTCGGAGATTCCGATCGGATTGACTCCAATCTTGGTGGAGATAGCATAAGTAATTACGTTTCAGTTTCAGCTCCTCAGAGAACTATTACTGAACAGACGGCGGTGGAGGAAAAAGTGGAGGCATCGGTATCTTCGAGCTCGTCGGAGGATCTGCCCGAGAAGTCGACGGCATCCGGTGGCTCCTCCGCCAAACCGCCGGCGGAAACAGCGTGAGTGCAGGGTAGTGTAGTGCATGCACATGTGCTTTTTCAAGGGGCAATACTATGAAAAACGAAATTATTAATTAATTCCAATTGGCAAAAACAGGTAGAACACTAGAGCACACAGAAAATGCTTATTCCGTGTCCGTACTGTTTCTGCAGCGAGAGTATAGAAGCATCAATTTGGGGCATAGGTATTGTTCGGAATATAACCAAAATTGGGGGGGGCTTTTGCGTGTATTTGTTAAAATTATATCGTGGATCAACCACAGCCGTTATTGCGGCGGCAATGGCGTGCTATAGCCTATAACACTCCTCCTTTCTTTTTTTAACTTTTATTTACTTTTTCAGAAGAAAGGCAAATTTATTAGAAAAATTACACACTACACAGTACTGTTTTGCTTAAAAAATGACAATGACGATGCATGCATCTCGTCCAGGAAAAATAAAATATAAATATTTACATAAAATCTTACTTTTTCCCACAAAATAAAGCTATAAAATCTCAATGATGTCTTTACTTGCAATTTTCTTCATTACTTCATAAATCTATAATTGAATTAATTACATTTTTGGTCTGTAGTGCACGTGACGAGTCATTTTAATCTGCATTTTGTATCTTCTATATTTTCTAAGAAAATGGGGAAGAGAAAATATGTAAGCTTCGCAAGTTACTTCGCATATTGCTCCATCTTAATTCTTGGTTTCAAAAATTTTGGGAACCAGTATATGGCACTAGTCCTTGACGTGGTCTGATCATTCTGAGAGCATTTTGTTTTAGAAGCTAAGTTTTAAGAATCTAGGTACATTTTTTAGCATATCCCTTTTTCATGTTGTGCAGACATGTCCCTGAAATATATCATGGTATACAGAAAAGCATAGTATAATGCTATTTGCATATAATGATAATTCATTGTTGAATTATTTTGTCTATTACATTGGATAATGTAGTGA
Organism: Fraxinus cuspidata; assembly: GCA_903798385.1. Taxonomy (NCBI): domain Eukaryota; kingdom Viridiplantae; phylum Streptophyta; class Magnoliopsida; order Lamiales; family Oleaceae; genus Fraxinus; species Fraxinus cuspidata. The sequence continues at coordinate 1,898 of CAIGRP010110588.1, forward strand.
ACAAAATTTCAATTATTTTCTTATTAATACTGTGTAGTGTTGTTCAATCCAAACATGTAATGATTTTGTTACGTAAACATCCTATATGGGGGAATTGAAGACTGATTGTAAATAGTATAATTACAAGGGATATGTGGGAACCTATCACAGTCGATCTAATTAATGATCTGCTTGCACCTGTGACTTTCAGAATGTACATTGTACCTTTTTCATCATGGGTAAACATCATTGCTGCCAGCTTTCTATATCCTATGATTTCATGAAATCAAGTATACATTGAAATTCATGGTTGAACATTCTGCAGGAGCAAGGCTAGAAAAAAGGGACAAAAGCGAATTCGTCTGCCACGTTTTGCGTTTGTTACTAAAAGCGAAGTTGATCATCTAGAAGATGGTTACAGATGGCGCAAATATGGACAGAAAGCTGTAAAAAATAGTCCATTTCCAAGGTTTTCCGTGTTCTTCTGTTTACAGATATGTTAATCCCTTCTGTTCATCTCATTTTATAATCGAAAATATACTTCTAATATTTATTTATAACCCTGAAAAAAAAAATGTGAATAGCTTTGAAGTATTAGCACGTCTCACATTGTTAAGTCTATAATTGAGATGTGCAACATATAAGGTGAATGCAAACCTCACGTTGTAAACTATTTTACATTTAATACGTACTTCGTCAAGATAGAAGCAAATGTACGCATGTTAGAGATGGCTCGAGTTTGTTTATCTAGCCTTGTATTGAGAAGTGTGTCTAGTGACTCCATCCTTGGCATCGAGGGGGCTTGTTAGCACGACACATCTCACTTGGGTACAATTGAGATTTGAGATGTGCCAACGAATAAATATGATGGTTGAACCTTATAGCAGTCCTCTGACTGATTTTGAAATAGAAATAGAATCGTAAATTGTTGCCAGTAGTATATTGCCGACAAGTTGAGTATTTTTTAATTTCAGAACAATGTATCATGACACTGTAATTGAACTAATTTCTTATTATGGTAAAGGAAATTAAAGCACCACGAGTTTGGGGTCATATAGCAGCCTGCTTTCTTTCTTATGGTAGGGTTTTATCTACAGAAAATTACTTTTTAGTCATTCCAAATTTATAGCTCTCGAAGGACAAATTTTATTCTTATTGTTTTTGGTTTCTTTCAAGTTAATTTATAGCTCAATCAGCTTTGTTTATTCAGTAATTATTTAAAATATTTTTTTGTCATCTGGGTCGATCCTCTCTTCCTTTGTCGTATGCCAAATAATGAAACATAGTTAATAGCAACCACTTCATGGCTGTCCGATGGATGAACTTTATACAAACAAGATGCATCTAGCTTGTATCCTGTATTTTTGTGTAAATATTTACATCTCATGATATCTAATGAGTTATCATATGTCTCTCTCTTCCTTTCTTGGATGCAAGTTCTGATTTCACCAAAAGCAAGATCCATCCAATTTTATAATGATGTACAATATTGATTTATAGGCCAACAGGTAAAATGAACATATAACTGCCATGCGTTGTAACATTAATTGGAGGGAATTAGACGGAATTAAGGACTTAAAAGATGCTAAATCGTATCATCTACTGTACTGAATTTTCTATTAACAGCATTGCCTTCTGTGCAGGAGCTATTACCGGTGTACAAATAGCAAATGCACGGTTAAGAAAAGAGTTGAGCGTTCGTCCGAGGATCCATCTGTTGTGATAACAACATACGAAGGGCAGCACTGTCACCATTCAGTTGGATATCCTAGAGGTGGAGTTATTTCTCATGATCAGGCTGCATTTGCTAGCCGGTTGACCCCTTCCATTCATTACCCTGCAGGATTCCAATACCCTCGAGAAAACTCACTCCACGTTGCACAATACCAGCATGTCCCTGCAGGTGCGGTCAAGATTGGAGAATCTCATGCAGTACAAGAGGCAACAAGTTCACAGCCCCAAGTGGACCAAGGACTACTCGGGGATATTGTGCCATCTGGAATGCGAAATGTATAAAATGAGGGTACACCCTTAGCCCATTAACTTAACTTATATGATAATAGGTACTTTTTCTTGAAATCGCCATTTGTCTTGTTTCCTTTTCCCTTTTAGAACTTATTTTGGTACGTTGGAACGGATATGATTGGATAATGGATCAAATGTAGATGGTTTGACAAGATGTACATGAGGGAGTACGTTTGGTACATAATATTGATAATTAACGCTGCAATTGAAAATATTTGAACTTAGTGCTTGCGAGGAGTGATTTTTTAAAAATAAATTTCCTCAACATTTGTTTTCAATCACATTCTACAAAAAATTATTTTCCACGTTTCTCAATTTTTTTAGCTACACATTCTTTAAAAAAAATCACTTTTCAAATATTCTCTCGCACACAAGGGCTTGGTGCTTGTTTGGTAAAGCTTTTGTTTTAAAAAACATGTCAAATTTCATTTTTAACCACACATTTTATTGAATTTACAATATTTATCCATTTTAATGAGAATCACCGGCTTTTATCAACATCACATGACTCCTTACTATTCTTTTCTAATCTTGACCAAGACATGCGGTTGAAATTCTAATATATTAACCAAATACATGTTGGTCCATTAGAATAAAAGATCCTCTTCAATGCGCTATAGATTGTCCACTTCAATATTCAACATTTCAACTTGTTTCATATTTCTTTCTTGATTTTATATCTAGATTAACACACTAGTTCTCTAGAAAAATTGCTCGGCGTTAGGCCATAAAAATGTGCAAGCACTGTACTCTTATTTACTTTTGTGGGTAGCATCAATAATGATAAATATTATTCATCCAGAATTTCTATATCAGTTTCCCGTGACCCTCAGTACTCTTAATTGGTTATGTCGAGTAGAACGGTCAACTTTTTGTAAGAATTGCCCATCCTAGCAGGGAAGGGATCAGGCAAGGAATACTCAATAAATAGAAGTGGAGGTTTTCTTCAAATAATAAGGGCAGGCCAAGAATAACTATTCAATTAAACAATATTAATGATGCGAAAGAGATTTTTATCCAAATATTATTGGTTTGTGTATTAGTAGATGATATATGTACAGGCATACGATGTATTGCCACTTGAAATCAAAATATTAGGATTTGACTTCAAAATAAATTTTGCTCTAAGCATAGTGAATGTTTCGATGACACACTTTGTAAAGAAGAAAGAAAGGACCACATAAAAATTTAACAATCGACACGCTATTTGACATAACAGGTTCTCTCTCTCTCTCTCTCTCTCTCTCTCGTAAAACTACTAAAAAATAATAAACGCTCGACAGAATTGTTAATTATACAGAAAAAAAAAAGTTAAAAAATGTTTTATTCATTATTTTCTATGTATTTCTTTTTATATAGAATTAATGATCGGTGAACCTTATGATGATTTAAGATGCAGTTGGCCGACATTTGAGACGTGATGTATACCCGTTTTTGTGTTTTCTTGTGGTGTAAATTGATCCATTTGTTTTTATTGAATTATTTTAAAATTTTATTTAATGATGATTACAACACGTGGATACCTTATCTTCTTAATTTTTTGCCATCAACAAAAGTTTTCACCATCTTGCATAAATAATTTATTTGTTTACAAATCCAATAACACACAAAAGTTTTTTTTTTTTTTAATTTGAGTCAATTTATTTTTAATTTTTTAACAACTCACTTTCTCCTACCCAAGCTTGTCTAAATGATTTGAATGACCAAGCAAGGTGAATTTTTTATGGGTTCGAAGCTTAACATGGTAGAGTCTAATATATTTTTAACAGTTAAGTCAACGAAAATTGTTTTTTTATAAAAGTGAATACAATCTACATGTCATGAGACATCTTGAGCAAATAGCATAAACCCTCAAAAGTCACTCCGTTCGTTTTAAGTACAATTGCAATACTACAACGTATCTTAATATGGATCCAAAGTTGATTTTGGATCGATTTAGTGTTCTCAGAGTGCGGGACCAGAATTCTATAGTGTTGGAAGATTTTTTAATAATGTCGGTTTTTGACTTTGTATGATTCCAATAGTAGTTTGCATGGTTCGTGAAATCGTTCTAGGAAGGCTTGGAGCGATGGAGGATGGAATAGCATGAGCCTTGGCCATTGGGGCTTGGCGACGGCTGTTCAATACATACGAGCAACCGGGCCGCTACATGTAGGGAATTGTGCATGCTCGGCAGTAGCCGCCCTAATACTTGGGGCGGCCGTCTCATGTTCTTACCTAGTCATGCTGAATTCGGCTATTTCACCTCTTGTCACGCCAAATTGGTTACGTAACTATAAATCTTTATTTTATTTTATTTTATTTTATTTTTATAACTGTGAGTGTTCGGGTCAACTTGCGCCCACCTCGACTAGTCACACGAGGTCCTGAAGTTTACGATCGGGTACTCACCTCAATGACACTGAGAGAACTCAATTTGGTGACATTTGAGGAGAAAACTCAATGCCTCACTAATTGAGCAACCCCTCATGGTTTAATTGTAAATCTTGAAGTGTTGCTACTCTTTTATAAGATGATTACTCTTTGGAATGGTTGTATTAACATCTATAACTATGAAATGATGTTTACATTTTGAGATATATGAAAATTCACCATTGTTCTCCTAATTTCTTCATTTTGCAATCTTAATTTTTTTTGTCTTTATTCAAAAATATACTTTGTGCCCAATATACTGCATTACGGGGTGACTAAGACTCTCATATACATTCTTATTCATCTATGGTGTTCGATTTGTTGTAGTTAGTGCACAAACGCCAACAAATATGATTTGATTCCATTGTATCTCGGAAGCTTATTTGAACCCTTGTGCACTCTTTTTTAGGAAAATATAATCTTAAGGAGAGAGCTTTCCCATGTCTTGGAATCTACGGCGATATTGTTGTTTCACACTATTGCAAAGTGGTATCCTAACCAACAATCTTAAGACTATATTTCAAGAATATCTGTAATGGCTCTTTCCACGCCATTGCTTAGAGATTTTGCCGTTGATTTTGTGAAGTTGAAAAGGTTGATGGGGGCAAACTTCCGCAGATGGAAGAACAAGTTACATTTGTGACTTACTACATTGGATGTGGTTTATGTCTTAACCACGCTGAAGGCTAGGAGACTCGAGATGAACCACTGACGAATGCAAGGGCCATAAAGAAATGGGAACAAGATGACTACATATATGCAAGGGTGGGTCACATTTGTATCGTTATATTGGATGCTTTCTTTGACCAATATCACAATACATTTACCGCTAAAGACATATGGGACGTATTGGAGGCTACAAGTAAGAAATTCTTGGCTGCTAAATACTTTTCTTATAAAATGGTAGATAATCATAATCGTAAGGTAGTTGATATCAAGATTTTGGGTTCCATCTTAAAAAGTTGACCTTGTTAAGAGAAGTACGATCCTTTATAAATTGGTTATGTTTTTCATCTTTATTCGACGTGTGTTTTATCCCTTAACAGTTGAAAAGTTTCATAAAACACCAAAATCTACAGTCAATCTATTAAATATTAGCTATTGTTGTTTCATCAATCATTGGTAAACTCTCACCCTCTTTAAAAGATTACAAGATAAATCTAAAGCCAAGTAAAGAAGACATCTCACTTGAAGAATCAGACCGATATATACGAATAGAAGAAGAATTCAAAATGAACAATTCTGAAGATCAAGGTGGCCAATCCTCTAAGGTGCATGTGGAGGAGGATTTGGAGGGCCAAAGGAGACAATGAGGCAATGCACCAATCTTCTAAAAATAACAATAAAGGGAAACATAACTACGATAAATAAATAAATAAGAAGAAGAAATGACGTAATTTCAATTTTATAAATCAACCACATCAAGAAAGAATGTTGCCTCTTGAAAACAAATATAAGATGGAAACTCCAATTTCGCGGCCATGATCAGTTAAGCCTATGTTGTGGATGATGCTAATAAGCGGTGGATACATACAGGTGCTACTAGGCACGTGTGCAAGGATCGAACTCTCTTTTACTACTTATGAGGCTGTTGAAAATAACAAAGTTGTCTATATGGGTAATTTATCCATTGCAGTTGTTCAAAGAAACGGGAACATACCAAGAGTCTTGAATTGGCTAGCATTCAAAATAAGTTTGGTTTCAAACTTGTATTTGAGTCAAATAAGTTTGTGTTGTCTGAGGATTGTTTGTAAGAAACAAGAGAATGTTCAAACTCGACAATATCAATAGAATGACTACAAATTCCGTTTACATTGTTTACTCTTTACCTTTATAGCATCCATGTTTAGGGTATGTGAATAATAGGAGATTCCATGACATGAGTTCACTTGATATACTTCCTACTTCTAAACATGACATAAATGACAAAACTTCATTTCTAGAACTTGTGCATAGTGATGTACGTAATTTACATATTACTCCTAGTACAGGAGGCAAACTTTGCTTTGTGACCTTCATCGACGACTTTTCTAAATTTTGTTATGTTTATCTTATTTATATGTTCGGGACTATAGGACTATTGTCAGACTTTCTAAACCTAATATAACAAACCTAAGGAAAAAATGAATACAGTGTTTTTTCCTAGGCTATGCAGACCGTAGTAAAGGATATAGATTTCTAGTTATAGAACCTAACAACTCGATTGAAGTTAACACCGTAACAGGATCAAGAGATGTTATTGCCAATGAACATAGATTCACTACTACTCCTAAGTTAAACAAGATATATCTCAACCTATTGTAATAGAAGTTAACAAGAGAGATGCAAATGAAGAAACTCCAAATTATTAAGGAAAGTAAAAGGGTTATAGAAAGGAAAAATCCTTTGAATCGAATTTCATTATGCATCTAGTAGAAGGTACTAGTGACTCACATTTAACTAAACTGCAATTATGTAGTCTATTAAGTCGGATCCTCTTATACATATGAAGAGACGATGAAATCAAATGATGTTTTATTTTTATTATTAGCAACAAAAATGGAAGTTAAGAGTATCTTCCATTTGGTTCAAGGCATATTGATTGCAAGTGGATTTTCAAACAAAAGAACAAAAAAAATGAAAGTAGATGGGACCATTGACAAGTTCAAAGCAAGGGTGGTAACAAAAGGCTACACAATAGAATGCATTGATTATTTTGATACTTATACATTGATTGGAAGGATGAGTGCTATAAGAGCATTGATTGCTTTGTATCTAGGGATATAAATGAGCCAAACTGAGTTGGCTCGCGAGCCAAAACTCAAGGCTTAGGCACAGCTTGGGTAAAACATGGCTCGGGCTTTTCGATCTGAATCAAGCCTGGCTGATCCGAGCTAAAGCTCAGCCGAAAATCGAGCCTTCAGCTCAGGCCTTACTAAGCCGAACTAGGCCGGCTCATTTTTTTTTCCTCTTCTAGCTACCGTGGTCGAAAGCAGACAGCTTTAGGTGCCTGTATTACCTGCTTGCAGTCAGCAAGCAGGCAACTTGGACGGCTCAAGCTAGGGCTGACACCCGAGAATGAGGCTTGGCCCGAGTCTTGACTCGGTCCCACCAAGCGGATAGTCGAGTTGGCTCAATCTTTTTTTGGGCCGAGTCGCTGGGCACTCAATCCGGATTGACATCCATAATTGTACCCATGTATAAGTAGAAAATCCTTCAAATGAATGTTAAAATTGCTTTCCTAAATAGAGAATTGGACGAAGAAGTGATAATTGCGAATGGATTTATGATCAATAATTTGATGGACAAAATGTTTCATCAACGAGAATTACGATATTTAGCTCTGGAACTAAACCTTTTCCTTGTATATGAGAAATCGTGGAAGAATGTTAATTTTTGGTAGTGTCATAGAAATTACTAATAATCCTAAGTATTTAATATCATCAAATTTTGATATAAAGATATAGGATTTGCAATGTGATTTAGGAAAAAAAATCATAAGGAATGATATCGAGATCATACTTAACCAATCTCACTATATTGGAAAAGCATTGAAAAAGTTTGATCACTATAATTGCAAGTCGGTAGCTACACCTTTTGTTAGATTATATTCTAACGCATTTAGATTTGTATCTCAATTGGAGTATCCACGGATTATTGGATGTCTTATGTATGAAATGACATCTACAAGATCATATATTTCTTTTGTCATTGAAAGATAGTAGGTATACAAGCAATTCTGCCAATTACAATGGCAAGCAATTTGTAGAATCTTAAAATATTTAAGAGGGAACATGGATTATGGAATAAATTATTCTGGTTATCCTCTAGTCTTAGAAGGATGTACGAGTGCTAGTTAGATAACTCATGGAGATGCATCAACTCATTGATGGATTTTCTCACTTGATGGATGTACCATATCATGGGGTTTAAAGAAGCAAACATGCATTGTGGACTCCACCATAAAAGCTGAGTTCATAATACTTGCTTCATGTAGTAAAGAATTAAAATGGCTAATGAATTTCTTGAGAAATTCCTATTTGTCCTAAACTTAATGCTGCTGATTTCAATTCACTGCGATAGTGAAGTTACTTTATCTAGAACGTATATTCAAATATACAATGGTACATCTATACATATTGGATTAGAAACTATTTCTATGAGACAACTTATGTCGAATGGTATAATTACCATATACTATATCAAGTCAAGCCAAACCTTGATGGATCCTTTGGTGAGAGGTCTTGCGAGGGATTTAGTTTGGAAAATATCAAAGGGAATGTGATTTTGGCCAACTAATAATCACCAGTAAAGGAAATTTGACCTAACTCTTAAAATATCAAGTCCTTAGGTATAATGAGTAAAGTACGTCATATGATCACAAACACAAATTTCATCCCAAGGTAAAAGTATTTGGTAAACATATTACGAAAGGAGAGGTTGATTTATCTTGCTCTTAAAATGACTTGTATGGAAGAATATCTATAGAACACTTGCTACAGGTTGATCTATCTTGATCTATACAAGAGTGCAATTTGTCCTTAAAAGAGTTTTAAATATATATATTTTTACATTATTTGTTTTGCGATATTACTAATTTAACCACACAGTCACATAATGAAATATTTTGCACGTAAATCTAAAAAAAATTCTACTTTTTAACTACACATTCTCCAAAAAAATCACTATCAAAATATCATTTTTTTCTCGATAATGGCCATCAAACATGAGCTTAGTATATTGGTCTAAAACTTTGCAAGAATATTAATTTAGTAAATTGGTCCATTTCGGATCGAAATTTTTTATTCTGAGATGATTAATTTGTCGAATGTGCATTTATCTAGGTTTTGCTGTACTATCAAATTCACCTATCAACGATGTTATAATTGCATTCAAAATATTAAACTTTACAAAAAAAATGTTATATTTGGATTTGAACTAAATTAAACTTTCCACGTCTAGTGATTGTTAAAATTCGGGTGTGACCCGAATTCTTTATTGAAAATAATTGAGAGTTCTAATTAAAGTGAAAATTAAGAAGAATCCTATTTAAAAGGAAATTGTGAAATTCTATTCAAATTTATTTGGCAAATTCTAATCAAAATTCTACTTGGAAGCCCATTGGGAGTAAAAATTTGTGTTGAATTTGAAGAAAACTTTGGGACGAAGAAAATCAAGATTTTGGGAGAAAAAGACCCGAGAGTTGGCACTGCGACGCCATCGTAGCGGTGATAATTTTGAGGCACTGTGACGCCACTTGTTCTGCCATCTGCGCTATTTTGGTCTTCTTTTTAGTTTCGAACTTTGTTTTGGCATTTTACTTTGTCTACAACTCACTATAAGGATTTGGACGTCCCCTATTTGTTCTCTATTTATAGTTAGCTTTTCGTTATGATTTAGTGAGAATTTATAAGTTGTTAGACAAATTAAAATCGCATAATCTTTGTATTCTTTCTGCATATTATAATAAAATTTTCACTCTACAAATTACATTGTTCTTGTAAATAATTACTTCATATTGTAGTTTAATCTCTTATCTTTTCACAACAAACAAGTATTAGAGCATTCCAGTTTTCATAACAATTGGTATCAGAGCTTTTAATGCTGAAATTCTTGGAAAGATCGAGGTTTTTCATGATGACAACAATGAAGTATGACATTCCGCTATTAAATTGCAATACAAAATTTGCTTTGTGACATGTAAAAATGCGAGCAGTACTCGATCAGAAGGATTTGGATGACGTGTTGTTGGGATTTGACAAGATGTCCACAACGGAGGGATCGAAAGACCCTATCTCAAATACATCTTTACCTGTCAAATAATATTTTTCCGAACGTTTTGAAAGAGAAGTCAACTGCTACTTTATGATTAAAATTGGAGCAATTATGCATGACGAAAAGTCTTTACTAGCAAATTGCATTTGAAGCAACATTTATATTCTTATCATATTGTCGAAGGTGCATCTCCTAGCTGCTTTTAAAGAAATTTTCGCTGATTTAGATACATTAGAGGTCAAATATGATGAATAAAATTTGGGATTGATTTTGTTGTGTTCATTACCTGCCTCATACATGTCTTTTAAAGACACGATTTTATATAATCGTGATACTCTCACCATTGAAGAAGTCTATGATGATCTATATTCAAATGAAAAGATGAAGCATCTTGGAGCATTCGGGGATCATGGAGATAGTCTCATTGTTCATGATGGTCGATCTAGAGGCAAGTCAAAATCTAATTTCAAATTTTGTAATTATTGAAAGAAAATGGCATTTGGTAAACAATTGTTATAAGTTGCACAATAAATCAAAGTCAACTGCAAATCAACAATCAGAAACTTCAGGAAAAGTAAGTATTACAGAAAATCTTAACAGTGATAAAAAGCTTCTACTTATGTCTGACTACAACCCCAAACCTGATGAGGCTTAGATTTTGGATATAGGTTGTATTTTTCATATGCCACCAAATCGGAAATTATTTTCAAAATATGAAGAAGTTTCAAAAGGTGTTGTGATGATTGATAATAAAAACCATGTCGAATAGATGGTATGATAGGGTTAGAATAAAGACGTTTGATGGGACTGTTAGAATACTTGATGCATTGAAACATGTTCCAGATTTGAAGAGAAATCTTATCTTCTTAAATATTCTTGATTCAAAAGGGTACATATATGTTGTTGAATGTGAAGTTCTAAAAGTTATCAAAAGAGCTCGTATTGTGTGATAGGACATAGAAAATCACATTTATATATCTTGCATGGTAAATAGAATCTTCAAGTAATCAGCATATTTTAAGATCTCACGTAGATTTAAAGTTAGCTTTTGTACCATTGTAGTCTAATTTGGGATATTCTTTTAATAATACATCTGAATTGAATTTTGAAGACATTGTATTCAATTACTAGAAATAGACTCATTTTTTGCCATAAAGTTTCATATAGGTACAATTCTGTTGATTTTGTTGATGATTTAAATGCAATTAAGGGTGTTGATTCTAGCCAAAATCCTTCTTTTGATGCATTTCATTGTGATTCAGTTACAGGGCTTGTTTCAGCCTTATTTGATGGTCATTAGATCACTTTTGCCCTTCATTGGGGTAGCAAAGGTGGAGAATATTTTCAATTGGAATTGTTGATGCATAAGTTTTGTTTGTGTTTTTCATTGAAGAATTCAAGCTTATTCCTTTTAGTGGAATTTGTATCTAGGTGAAGAATTTTTTGAAGTTTTATTCATTCCAGTTAAATTCGTGTCAAGGTGAAGGTTGTTAGAATTTGAGCGTGACTCAAATTCTTTGTTGAAAATAATTGAGATTTCTAATTAAAGTGAACATTAAGAATAATCTTATTTGAAATGCAATTGTGAAATTCTATTGAAGTTTATTTGGAAAATTCTAATTGAAGTTCTACTGGGAGTCCATTGGGAGTAGGAATTTATATTGGACTTGAAGAGAACTTCTGGATAAAAAAATCAAGATTTTTGGAGTAAAAGACCCAATAGTGGGAATCATGGCGCAACAGCACCACGATAATTTTGTCCTGACGTCAGCACTGCGGCGCCACCTGTTTTGTCATCTGAGCTGTTTTGGTCTCATTTTCCGTTTCAAACTCCATTTTTGGCATTCTACTTCATTTACAACTCTACTATAAGGGTTTAAACGTCCCCTAATTGTACCCTATTTATAGTTGGCCCTTCGTCATGATTTAGTGAGAAGTTAGAAGTTGTTAGACAAAGCATACACACATAATTTTGTATTTTTTCATATTATAATAAAATCTCGATTATCTGCAAATTATATTGTTCTTGTGATCAACCATTAGTCAATATAATAAAAATGTGTCTTCCATCCATTGCTCTGCAGCATCTTTATACTGTGTGAGGTGAAGGGTGACTGAAATGTAATGAAGTTAAAAGCAAGAAGACAGATTTAGGTGCATAAAGATAGAAACAACTAAAAAACATAAGTACACACTAATGACCTCTTTAATAAGCAAGGTTGAGTCGACTATATTAAGAAAGAAAAAAAGGTTAAAATCTTATTAATTAGATTGTCGATTCTATCAAATTCAAAATAGTGAACACGCGGACTAAATGGTTTCTTTTTATCAAAGTCAAATGATATAACCTTTAAATACTCAAATGGGCATCAAGATGGATCTGAAGGTAGGTGAATTCTGATATTATTCATCATATTTCTTAAAACTCATCATATCTAAAACAATTTGCAACACCCCCACCCACCCCCCATGACTTCTATTACAATACAAGCAACCAAGAACCCAGGACAACTACTGACATAACAGAACTAGTTTATGAGAGAACTCAGCTTCCTTACCAAGCACTTGAATTTCCCTCGAACGAGAGAAAAAAAAACAGTTAAAATCTTGTTCATCATACTATTAAGTCGAGTCGTGTTTAATATTGCATACCAAATAGGGCACTCATGGACTGTCCTTTCTCTAGTGAAAGGCAATGATGACGACTATCACATTAGTTAATCATATTAGTTCTAATGCTAGAAACAACCACCAAAATAAAAACAAATTTGGCTGAGGGAACCAATGAAGGCAAGAATGAGTAAAAAGAAATAGAAACAAAAGAAAGGTTAATCACATTGATCAAGTTGCAAGATTATTTCCAAAGGAAACTTCAAGAAATAAGCAGATCTCCGGCAACTCCATTTACAGTTATATCTACACATAGATTAAAAAAATACTTCAAGAAATAAGCAGATCCCCGGCAACTCCATTTACGGTTATATCTATGTATAGATGTAAAAAGTAATCCGCATAGTTTACAGCCAAGATAGTTATCTCGATGAAATAATATATCAAATCCAATTATGGGAATTTTACACCTCTTGATTGCAGTTTCTAAAACCCAATAAAAAGTTCTTTCTTAAGTGATTAAATCTCAGCTAAGAATTCTTATAATGGTGAAAACAATTAACTTCAAATTGCATGCTAAAAGGAAATGAATAACAACATAACTCCAATGATTTAATCTTAGCTTCTAGTCTTTAGTCAAAAAACTAACTAACAAAAGCATATTGAATTTAATGCCATTGCTTGAAAACTAAATAAACGGATAAAGTTGAAGTCTGCAAAAAATTGCAGCATATTCTTGGATCTGGCAAAAACTGAGATTAAGAATAGGGATGTTGGGGGGGCTTCTTACAGTAATATGAGCAAAACAACTGGAAATGAGTACCATTGGCCACCGAATCGTCTGTACATTGTAGCATCTTCAAGGAGCACAATCATCCATCACAGCGAGTCATGCATTCATTTTCAACTTACCATGGGAAGAATTGGTCATGGTTGTCATCCTCGTCCTCCTCAGGAGCTGGAAGATTAAGGTCAATTAAATCAGGAAGCTCTGGCTTTATTAATGGAGTTCGACTGCTAGTTTCCTCGTGACCGCCAATAAAATGTGACCTCTTGTGGCCACCCAAAGCCTGGCCATTCTTGAAAACCCTGTCGCAGAATGGACATATGTGCACTTTGTTCTTCTTCGACTTAATTCCTTTCTTTGAATCGAGGGATGAATTTTTAGGAATCAGTTTTTTCTTGCTAGAAGACTCTCCGAGCTTAAAAGCAGTTCTGAAGTCTTTCGCATCGTCTAGACTGTTCTCACCCGTTTCATATCGTGATTCAGAAAAGGCATTACTTTTCTTGTGGCATGGTCTATGCCCACCAAGTGCTTGATAAGAGTTGAAGATCTTTTTACAGTTCAAGCATTCATATTTACTTCTTTTCTGAGCATTATCGCACACCTGATCAGCTGAAGAGCCGTTTTTCATCTTACTACCGGATTCATTCCAACATTCAGGAACCTCAAATCTATGCTTTCTCTTTCGTGATTCAATTCTAGCCGAATTTGAAACTCTACCAGCATCATCATATCCATTTTCCCGAGCAACCTCCTTCTTAAGCTCTGTTTTATAACTCTTGACTCTGTTCAAGCTTTTCTTGAATTCAGAAATCGACTCCTCACCTATAGCTCCAAAACCCATCTGGAACTTCTTCCATTCACTGAAAGAACCATTTCTGTGATAGCCATCAACTGATCCATCAGACTCAACCTTAGCACATTCATCTAAGAAATACCCTGAATCAGATTTCTCCATTTGAGCAATATCTGCATCCAAAGTTCTACCTTTCAACTTCGTATCCCCACTTTTTTTCATTTGGAGAGCCTCGTCTTGATTATTAACATAATTTAAGCCTTCCTTTCTACCAATTCTCATGTCAATAGAAGAAGATTTAGTTTCTAGAATCACTGAATTATTATCAGAAGACTCAACAACTGAATTCACACCACCTTTAGTTCCTGAATCCCTAGACAACAGCATTAAACACATAGCTACCTCCTCTTGTTCTTGCTCATCAATCTCAGAAACAGTCGAAGAACCATTATTAGCTAAAGAAAAGGCGGATGACTTGACAATGATTTTCTTGAACCTCTTACTCTTTGATAATCTAGTTCTCAACATCCTGTCCTCAGATTCAGTATCCGAATGACTATCCATAACTAGTTTCTGATTCTCACTCGTCCAAGAATGATCGTCCTTCAAACCCCTTTCCCTCTCCGAGTGACAAGCCATGTGACCACACAACGCTTTCAGCGATTGAAACCCTTTACCACATTGCTTGCAAACCTTCTCCTGTGGCAGGGGAAAGGTCGAATCCACAGCCCTCCACGTTTTCTTGGGATTTTCTCTAAGGCCATAACTTGATTGCCCATTAGCAAATTCAACAACACCCGACTCATTTATGATAATCTTCCCCGGCCCGCCTAAAGAAGAAATCCTTTTCATGTTTGCCTCAACTTTTTCCTCAGATTCAGCAGAATTTGCAATTACATGAGACCTCATGTGACCCCCCAGTGACTTACCACATGGGAACCTCTTGTTGCACAACTTGCAAACAAATCTCAGTTCTTGATCTTCCTCCATTGATTGAACAATTTTATTTGGCTCACCAAACAAAACAATAACTTACTAACAACCCAGTACTAAAATCAAGATCCACAAGCAACCGGTAAGCTCAAATTGCACAACAATGCATCATTTCTTGATCCGCCAATACCCAAATAGTTAAACAAACAAATAAACAGACCCCAGATCAGAAAAATATAAATGAATTACGAAAGATAAAATCTCAAATATGGAACTAAGGATTGAGCAGAGATCACAAAGTCTATACCTTGGTATTTCACAAGTGATTGGATCAGTTTTGGGGAAGTAAAAATCATACCCACAAGAAAAGGAAAACTCTCTGGAATTCCATATCTACTGCAATCTCGAAAAACAGGCATATAAATGACTCTCCCTATATTAATGTTAAAAGATACAAGAAATTAATGCTGAAAAAATCAAACTTTTGAACAGGTGGGTCGGGTCTTGAACTAGCCACAGCCGATCAAGAATTAAAACAGAAACAGAAGACTATTTCTTCCTAATATTTCTCTATCCCTACCCTCTCTCTCTGCATATACATACACACTACATATATTTCTTGTTTTTAAGTATTCTACTAGGAGGAGAATTCCATGCACGAGAGCAAAATATGAGCAATAGGATGAGAAAAAGAATAAAAAGAAAGACAGACACGTGTACTCACAAGAGGAGAGTTTGTTAGACTAAATCAAAGGATCAAGATCTGTTGGGCTGTTATTATGCATTCAAATGGCATTCGGTGAAATTTGTGAAATTTCAGATTTGTGTTAAGAATTTTACTGTGAAATACTACCGAACATATCAAGATTTTAAGATTTTGAACTTATTTTGTTTAAGGTCATACTTGGGAAAAGTCCGAATCTTCAGCCGCTATCGTTCTTTGTATTTCCTTTTCTACCCCTGGAGATATACATACAATTGTATGTCTCTATATATTCCCGACATATTTTTATTTATAAATTCTCAATACTCGTGATTAAAATGGGTTTATTTTTTTAGGGAAAAGATAATTAACTTGGCTGTCCACTTTATGAGATTTAGAACTTATTCTCTCAGATTTGTATCATTAAAACTTATTAAAGGGATGTTTTATACTAGGAAGAGTTTGAGAAAAGGGAGGGGTTAGGGATTTGATTAAAAAAAGAAAATTCATGTAATTTTTCTTACCTTGCAACTTTGAGCCATTTTGTATTCTCGATTCCAAACCCGATTTACAAGACATTGTAGTAAGTTTAGTACATTAAGTTAAATAATAATAGAGGGCTCTAAAGAAGAAAAATCTCAAATTACTGTATGTAGTCATTTTTTTATTATTACGTACCAAACATATATTTGACGTGATAGGGAAAATGCTGATATTTTTAGTAGTGAAGATATGATTATTGATAGCATGATTTGATTATTCTGTTTGGGGAGATAAAAACAGAATCTTTTCCATATCTATATCATGAATTTAGTCTCTAGAGAGGAAATAAATCCAATAATGAATTGAACTTAAGAAACTAAAAGGTCGCACAAATACGTGTGGCATTTTCCCAATTTCTTGTTGCAATAATTTGTTATTATATAGAACATTATGCAAACTTTCTTCAATCTAGTGCAATAGTTAGGTGCTAGCATCTTACCATGTATCATTCGTTAATGATCTTTACTATTACATGTGTAGATCGAGTAGAAAGTTCATGTGTAATTTAAGAAGTAATATACACTACAAATAATGAACATTATTAAAAAAAAAAAAAAAAGAATTAGAGTCTTGCTCATTATATCATGAAATTTTATCTAGTATTACCGTACGTACCGGTAAAATAATATGAAGTGGGAACATACTTTGGAATATAGCATCTATTTGATAAACTAGATTTTAATATGAGTCGAAATTAATAATTAATTTTAACTACACATTTTATGAAAACCACAACATTTCGACCACATATTTTATCAACTTCTGTTAAATTTTTTATTTTAATTCCCAAGGGCATAAAGTTAACTGCACTAAAAAGTTTGAAACTTATCTCTATTACTAGTCGTATGCCCGTACAATGTATGGGCTTAGGTATTTATAAG
>CAIGRP010110594.1:0-17771 GCA_903798385.1 Fraxinus cuspidata
TAAATACCTAACCCAATCAAATTTACGGAAACCTACTAAGGCCCGTAAAATTTTAAGGTCCGTCTCATTATTTCTAGATTCACAATTATTCAATTATAATCAATTTAATTGAATTAATTAAGTAGTTACCAAAATTGATCACAAATTTCCTCTATAAATAGGATCAATGGTCCATTACAAAAGGGAGAAAAAAATATGTGAAAGTGCAGAAGAAAATCAAGAAATACTGAAGAAATTTCAGGGTCGAAAGAAGAGAAGTCATCTTCACTTCAAGTCCGGCGAACATGAAAAGATCAAAATCTTTTTCAAATCAACCAAACACTAGAAGATCAAAGTCGTCTTCGAATAAAATCAAGATCAAGTCCTAGTTTCGAAGTGCAAATCTAAGCTCTAAAATTCAAGTGTCGAACAAGTCAAGTTCTCGGCAAATCNAGGATTCAAGCCACGTGGCTCCTCGCCTTCAAACATTCAGATCATTAATCAGAGGATTTTGCAATTCTGCAATTACAAAATGATTCATATCCATTTGTATATCTCAAAAATACAATTTGTAACGATTTTTGTATTATAATACGCGAAATCCGTCGTACAACGAAATTATCTTGTATACTTACCTTTAATTTTTAAAATATAATATTAGTAATTTTAATTAATTTTCATATTTTACAACGGATTTTGCTTTATCTTCAGGCACCTAATCTATTATTTTCTCATCACGTTGGAGTCTTTCACGCTATTTGAAAAATCTCGTATTTAAAAGATATTTAAGCTCATTCTATCCATATCAAATCTTAAAGCAAAACCCTCAGTTGTAGCGAAACATATTTATCTTCGCTAGTCTTCCCTCATTTAGTTCTAAAATCCCCGATCAAGTAAAGTCAAATTAGGCCTCAGAAAAAAAATATGATCTTGTTTGGTTCAATTAAAAAATTGATAAAAATTTAAGTTAAAGTCAACAACTGAATTTTAACCGCACGTTTTATGGGATCCACAACTTTTCAATCACATTCTATCAACTTTTATTAAAACTTAGTAAAAATCTAGATTTTATAAAAATAAATCTAGATCTTTAAATTGAATTAAATTAAGAGTCAAAATTCTTTGTTGAATTCATTTGTCAATAATGTTGGTAAGAGGAACAACCCCCCTACAATCATTGGCGATACACATATATTAGGAATTTAAAATTTTCCTCTAAAAATTAGAAGTAATTGATTTGGTTATATATCTGAATGCCCTCTTTTTAGTCAAATAACCATTAAGTTGGAATATTATTAATACTAGAAAAAAAAGCAGAAAATATAAAAATTTAGAAAGAGACTTTTGTAAAGAATTCTCCCACTTTCTTCCCATCTTTTATTTGAAATTGAAAAATGTTATAGTATATCACGTGCCTTTGTTGATTAGTGTCTTTTAATCTAGACAACCATTGACAATGATGATTATTTCTCTTCCTTTGTCGTAATTGCAGTGAGTTTTTGGTTGAAAAGAAATCTTGCCATTGAAGACTTGTGGTTGATGACCAAGCAAATTTGCAATCCTTTTTTTTCAAAAAGAAATGAGGTTGGGGTGGGGGAGATGAGAAAACTTGGTAATGACATATGATTGTGTTGGAAATTCGGGATAAAAGATCCGTAACGGCTAGACATGGAGATTTTGAGTTTATAAAAGAATTTGGTCCATCCACTTGATAGGAAAATATTTTAAAATAGAACTCCGAGCCTCGATCTATTGGAAGTTTAGGTCATTCAGATAAGAACAATTGTCCTTGCTACTATTTTATAACTGTATAATGTATTAGTATTGTCGAAAAGTGAGTTGTCTATCTTTCACGTGGTGTGATCCAACTAGCAAGCTAGGAAGTTGGGTTGAAGTTTGAATTTAATCTCTCAACCTTTGTCGACCTCCTATAACCTCCCATACAACTCTTCTACATATTCTAAAAAACAGAAATTGATTGAAAATCTGTGGATAAATTTAGCCAACAATAAAAAAGTCCTAAAACTATTGGTGTAAAAATCTCGTAAAATTAGTCAACTGAGTTGTGAACAACGGACCTTTTTTTTAACTGTGATTGAATTCTAAATCACTATTGCGCCATAAAATGCAATTATTTCGTTGAAATTTCAAATGATTCAATTTCAAAAGAAAATTCAGAATTCTTTTCCTAAGGTTTTACGTGAACCGAAATTATTTATTAACATTCTATATATCTAAGTATGAAACTATAATCACACATTTTTCAAAAAATCACTATTGCAAAATATTTTTTTTTCCTCAAAAACTAATCATAATGGAGCTCAAAAAGCATAATATAGCCACTATTTGATGCACATTTTTAAAGAAAGAATGTATTTTAAATTGTGATATGATGAAAAATATGTGGTTAAAAAAGAAAGAAAAGTTTTAGATTTACGTATAATATTATTTTATTGAAGATTGTGTGGTTGAAAATAAGTATTGAAAGAAAGCATTTTTTTTAAGAATGTGAATTAAACATGGCCATATATTTAGTAAACGGTTTCATCGCAACTCTTGGACGCGTGAAGGGATCCTTGTGTCTGTTTTTCTTTTCTTTTTTCAACACGGATTAAAAAGTGGCCAATTGTGTGGAAAATCGTCATATTTAAAGTTGAGAAATTTAGCTCCTGATTGGTGAAGATTAAAATTAACTTATTAACAGATTTTGATAAAATTTGAGTAAATGTATGGTTAAAAAGTTACGATCCCATAAAATATATATTTAAAATTAATTATTAATTTTGATTTTGATAAAAATCAATTCGGATTATAATTTAAAATTGATAAAGAGAATATGCCAATACAGTTGCCAATTAATAGGTCCCATTCTCGTAGGAATAAAGGAATCAAAATAAAAAAGTTCCATTTCTTTGGTGCCAGTTTTACGTTTCAAGTTATCATGATAGTTCCTCCCGCCGCTAAACGTTGGTGGTTAGCGCTAATTGAGAAACATAATATTAAATTGTTGTCAAAAACAAAGCCAAATTAAAAGACGTTGCTCCGGCCAAAAATGATATTTATTAGATGCTAATCCAATAAAAATAAATAAAAATAAATTAGATAAAATATTCCGCACGTCTTTATGTTCGTACGGTATCAATATATTCTCCATCAAACATGACTTGATGTAAGGATTTATCAATTGCCATATCTAATTATTTGAATCAACGTACCAATATCAAAAGATTTGCATCAGTCTAAATGTGTACACTTTTTCTCATTTCCTATTTATTTGACGCTACAAACTATGCATGTAAGGTCAATCACTGAGGGCATGTTCTCTTTACCGTTTTCAAATCGTTTTTTGTTTTCAATTTTTCAAAATAGTGAAAATGCGTTCTTTTTCCTATTTTCGAAAATGCGTTTTTTAAAACAAGTTTAAAATTTACAAAGAAAACTCAAAACGATAAATTTGTAGTTCTGGATGTTTTCAATTATAACTTGAATTTTGAGATTTTTCTATTTTTCAAAACAATTTTTAAAAATAGTAAAAAGAACACGTTTTCAACAATCTAAAAATGGACACTCAAAACATAAAACTCAAAATAAATTCAAAAATAAAAACACAAAATTGAAATACGAAGTGAACAACCCCTAAATATTTTCGAGATTGTTTAATGGACGGAGGTGCAGCTAGGTCGATATATAATCAAGTGGAGTCCATGATAAAGGATTGTTGAATTATTCAATCTTTTAAGTAAAAAGTCTCTCGATTTATTAGATTGCTTAGAATATGCAATTATGTTAGTAATGCTGTATAATAATTGAATACATCTGAAAATATCGAATATTTTTCCATTTAAAAATTGAAAAGAGTACAAGAACTAGTTGTCAGGCAGTCTGGCATCATAATTGCTTCAAAATTTATTAGGCGGGGCCTATAATTTGCCCGTTCAACGCGACATTTTATAGGCAGCACAAGGGCAGTTGTATAATATAATTGTTAGAATTCCGCTACACGTATAAATGATTTGACGAATCTTACTATATGTGCATCAGAAATTACATAATCGGTTACATAATATCACACGATATTCACCATTTGTCAGTTTAAAACATAGTTAATTTTTTCATCCAATCTCTTTCATTCACATCATATTATGTAATATTTTATGTACAATTTTAATGTACAAGTAGCAAATTCCTAACTTGATAGATGCATACGTGGTCCCTTGATTTGAAACACGTCTGTCAAACTATTTGTACAAAATCAATACAAGTGGAATAATTGTAATTATTATTGACAAGTTGCAGAAAGATTAAGTCTCGGTTTGGTGAGAGTTAATTATCTATTTAATTTATTAATAAATAGAAATTAGTGAGTATTAAGTAAATAATACTTGTAAGTCCATTGTGTAATTTTTCATTTATTTATTTATATTATTCTTAACCATTTTTCCTCAACTATTTTTTAATCAAAGTTTATGTCAACTTCAATATTATATTGATCCATTTTATTTAAAATTTTAAACTATTAAAAACTGAACATGTTTATTTATATAAGTTTAACTTTCGAAAATGCACACAATTATAACGGCTCATTATTTATCAAAAACGGGTTATAATCGTCACGAAAAACCGTACAATTATTTATTTATTTTTATTAAATGGTATAAACGATACAAGAGTGGCTTGTGGAAAGCTCGAAATTCCATTAAATTGTCGTAAAAAACAAAAGCCAAAAATAAAGCCTTTTCTCCATAGCCTCACAAAAACCCACTTTCCAAAAAAAAAAAAAAAAACTTGCACATTAGACCCTAGACTTCTAACAAAAGATATTATAGATGCCATCCAATAATAAATTTATTAAATACTAAAATCTCATCAAATTCGCGTGCCTTTAAATTTGGAGTGCATACATTCCATTGAACACGACTCGATAATAAGAAAACATGACTTGAAGTAGGACTAATGAAGAGAAATATTTGTCGAAATTTATCAATTGATTTCTAATTTATCGGATCAAACATATCGAAAAGTCCACTTTTACCTCATCATGAACTACTAGTTAAGATTATGATTTTAAATTCAATTACTTGAAGCATGTTAAAGACGGCATTTTCCTATTTAATTGACCCTTCAAACATTGTAAAAGATATACAATGCCTTCTAGGGATTTTAATATATTGACAATAGTATTGATTCAACATGAGTGTCAAGTGAACTTTTGAAACATTATCTCATAGGCATTTAACATGATTTTTGAGATCTCAAGTGAACTTTTGAAATATAAAAACTACTTTTATGATGTCCGTAAGTCAAATGAACTCTAAGTATGTTGTAATATCAATTATTAAATACTTTTGAGATTGTTTAACAAAGGGAGTAATCATGTCATTATATAAACAAGTGGAGTTCACGATACATCGCCCTTAATTTTAATAAGTTATACGTATCATAGCAAGCAAAAATTAAGAAGTAGATAACGAGATCTCAAAGGCAATGCTTTACCGATAATAATACTATCAATAAACAATACACAATGGAGTATATAGAATATTTTTTGGGATCAAAGATGTCATTATCACTTAGTTTAAATAAGAATTCTTTAGAAATGGATCGATGAGTACAAGAACCAGTTGTAGTTAGGCAGTCTAGCATCTTTAAATTTGTTTGGCGGACCCTTTCATTTGCCCCTTCAATTTTAATACGACGTTTGAAAGGCAGCAGTAGAAATGAAAAAGCGGTTGGGTAATAGAATTTTTTATGACAACTAATATATTTAATGGTAATAGATTGAAGACAGATATACGAAAGCTCTTCGGTCTTTACAACAATTGTGAGTAGGGCGGTGAGCGAAATCTATTGAATAGAAAATTAAATCAAAATAGAGATTTCGTTATTTTATCTTCCCTTTGAAATCATGTCGAGCTCCTTTTTAATGCACCAAGGGGTGGAGGGAAGGTTTTTTTTTTTTAAATAAAATTACTTGTGGGCTAAATTTCGTCTTCTTTTTATATTAATTATATGAGCGAGCAAGTTAAATTAACAACAAACTAATTTAAATTGATGTCTAAAAACGGAAACGAAGTTGAATTATCAAAATTATTTCTAGCAGATATTTTTAGCTCGTTATTTAATGGTTTTTCAATTCGAATGGTGCATTGCGAAGTTTGTCACTAATACTTAGATACGATATCAAAATGAGAACATAGCTGGAAAATAAGCTAAAAGAGGCGACACCAAAATGAGAATTAAAGATAAAAGTATATTTAAATCTATTTCTAGCATATGTCTCCGACTTGTTACTTTGAACTCTTCGTTTAATGATTTTTTACATGAAAGATGTGTTATAAAGTTTACAACGGCTACTTTGAAATGTATCAAAACTTATCCCGACAAGTAAAGAACATAACTCAAAAAAATAGGTGACATAAAAATGTGAATTAAATGATAAAATATAAAATTACTATCGAGTCTAAACAACTATATTTGGCTCATTATTTAAACTCGTCATTCAATGATTTTTCTATCCCAAATATGTCTTGCGAAGAAACCAAACCAATTTAGGCCCCCAACGATAATTTTTTGGGCTCCTCAAACTCTCATCTTGGCATCGCAAATGTCTAAGTCTAGAAAGCATTGCAAAACCCATCAATTCTCACTCTTGCATGGTGGGGATCATCAAGAATTTGTCGAGTAGCATCAAGTTGTATTATGACTTTATATTTTGTTTAACAAAGTTGCATTACGACTTTATATTAGATTTTATTTTGTACGATTTTAGCCTAAAAAAAGTAAACAAAACGCTGTGTTGTGTTTTTACTTTTTATTGGGGTTTTGATGATATTCAGATAAACATAATTTATAAGCAATTAACTAGTTACATCAAATTTATGGCAAATAGTGGTTTAAAGTCAAGCCAAACCAAACCGTTTAGTTTAGGTGTTACTTCAGATTTTAAATTGTTTTGTACGTTTGAATTTTTTCTCAAATCGTTATGTCAAAAACCATCCAAATCAAACTGTTTATGCTTGTAGTCATTAGTAGCATTTGAGGGCTTTAGAAATCAAAGTGAAAAACAATTTTATTTTTTATTTTTGTGTGTGTGATAAAAAGTAGGAAAATGTTACGAGTTTGTGTACTTATTAAATAATGTATAGTTGAAAATGAATTTGAAATATATATATATGCACTTCATTACGAAGTATACTCTTGGAGTTTATCATTTTCTACTGGTTAGGTGACAGATTAAATTTATGAAATTGGTTTCCTAGTTGGTACATTATCACTAGAATTGTAGCTTATATCCAAAATGGTTAATTTCACGTTGACTTTAAACCAAATGTCGCGTGGGTATTGCCTAAAAAGGTTGAATAACTGGCCAAAGCTTGACAAATTTAGCTAATTTGAGGATTTATGACATAACGCAAAGAAAAAAATTGACGAATTAAATTTATGCAATTGGTTTCCTATTTGGTACATCATTCAATTGATTGACAATATTTTTGCACCGATAATTATATTTTGCGTACTTCTATGTTATTGATATTAAAGTAGTTAATGATTTAAGCATTTATTTGTCGAGTTTCTTGTTGCAAAATTCACTGTGGCGCGAAATTCTTAGATTGTTTAAAAATATCAAGACCTAAATATTACAAAATTATTTAAATAAGGTCACTGTTGAGCCTAATTTTTTTTTTTAAAAATGATTTTTCCTCAAACTCATTTTCAATTACATTCTCCTATTAAAATAATTTTGTATGTAAATCCAAAATAATTTCTTACTTTTTAACGAGACATTCCCTACAAAAAAGTACTTTTAAAAATCTATCATCCCGAAAAAATGAAGTTCAAACAACGATTAATTAAATGCTGTCATTCAATCCTTGATTTCTTGTTGCACACCTACTTGACTCATTCTCAAAACCATGGTTTATTTCTTGTATCCCTAATTAATGTCTACTTGACTGGAAAACCGAAAATCTAATTTCAAAAATAGAAGAAAACTTATTGATGAGAAAATCAATGTCAACTTTATTGAGTTGGAGAAGTAACGCAATTGGTAGGGTCAATTTTACTTATAACCCGTTGTATTAACACGGGACGCAACCCATTTTGGGAGGGAAAATAAATTATTATTGAATAGTGATTTTTTGAAGAATGTGTGGTTAAAAAGTAAGAAAAGATTTTTGATTTACGTGTAAAATTATTTTATTGGGAAATGTGTAGTTAAAAATAAGTTTTGAAAAAATGAATTTTTGAAAAATTTGGATTCAAACAAGCTCTTATTTACCAACACTCCGTGAATACTTAACCAAAATAATTCATATTCAAATACCAATACATAGTCATGAAATCTGTCCAATTCGGTAAACATTACTTAACCAATAGTCAAATTGAAATGAAAATATAAAACTAAGCGAAAAAAATTGAAACAAAAATCTAAGTTGAGCGATTATGCTGAACAATAATATAAGTTAGATGATCAATAAGAAATAGATTGAAGTTGAGTGACTAACAAAAATAAACCTTTAAGTTGAGTGACCTCTATTAAAATTTACTTTCTTCGTCCCAAGTTCCATCCTCCTTCGTGGACCAACCTCCACTACAAAAATTATATACAAAGACAATACACAAAGCCATGTTTGGTTCCGATTAAAATTTGATTTTAATTTAAATTGTAGTAAAACAAAGAATATCAACTACATCTTTCATGGTCCAACAACTTTTCAACCACACAATTAAAAAACTTTTATTAAAATCTATTAAAAATCTAATTTTATTTCCCACCAAAAACCTTCAAAATAAAATATACGTAGGTTCCATCTTTCTTCCTCATTGACTAACCTAAAAATCTTATACAATATACATATAACACAAAATATATACGTTTGTATGTATATGTTTTTTGTGTATATATAAACAGTAGAACCCTTTTTCATTCATAATAATCTCCTCCCTCCACTTTTCATCAAAAAATTCTGAAAACGAAAAAGATTGAAAAAAGCAGTACACATATCTCGATGTTTGTGTTTTATGTTTTCTTGGTATTTCTCTTGATTATATCATTAATATTTCTTGTTCGATTATTTCTTCATCGAACTGCTTTAATCTTTGTTCTGAGGAAGTGGGGCGAATGGATTGATGATAGGATTCATGTTCATCAGCACTTGAAGGTCCCCGAATTCAACGAAAACTGTCAGCAAAATCAGTTCTACCAAAAAGTTTCAGTTTATGTAAATTCATTGGCTTCTGTTGAAGATTCCGATTTCACCAATCTATTTTCCGGCAAGAAATCGAATGACATCGTTTTGTGCCTCGATGATGATCAAACAATCATTGATACTTTTCTAGGAGCACGAGTTTCATGGATGAACAAAATCGGAAGAAATCATCGGAGTTTTGTATTGAAGATAAAGAAAAAGGATAAGAGGAGAATCCTGAAGCCTTATCTTCAACATATACATACAATTTCTGATGATATTGTTCAAAGAAGAAAGGATTTGAAGCTACACATAAATACTGATTGTAATTGGAGATCTCTTCCATTTGAACATCCTGCAAATCTTGACTCGATTGCTCTCGACCCAGATTTGAAAAACAAGGTGAAATCCGATCTTGAAACATTCATGAAATCCAAGCAGTATTATGAAAAGCTCGGCCGCGCGTGGAAGCGGAGCTACCTTCTTTACGGTCCGTCTGGCACCGGAAAATCCAGTTTCGTAGCAGCAATGGCGAATTTCCTTTCTTACGATGTTTACAACGTTAATTTATCACAAGTTTCAGATGATTCCCATCTTAACATGCTTCTACTGCAAACGACATCAAAGTCGTTGATTGTTGTTGAAGATTTGGATCGGTATGTTGCTGAGAAATCAACGGCTGTCACTTCATCTGGGCTGATGAATTTCATGGACGGACTTCTGGGTTCAAGCTTTTGTGATGGGAGAATTATGGTTTTTACTATGAACAGTAAAGAAGGAATTGATTCAGCACTTTTGAGGCCTGGAAGAATTGATTTTCATATTTATTTTCCTATGTGTGATTTCAATTCATTCAAGAGTTTAGCCGGAACTTATTTAGGGGTTAAGGAGCATAAATTGTTTCCACAAGTAGAGGAAATTTTTCAGAGCGGCGCCACCATGAGCCCGGCGGAGATTGGGGAACTGATGCTAGTGAACCGGAGTTCGCCAAGCCGGGCATTGAAATCGGTGATCACGGCTTTGCATTCAAACAGAAGAAGCAGCGTCGGCAGTGCTGGTGGTGGAGGAAAGTTTGGACATAGGTTGAGTGAGAGTGCAGCGTCATCACCGGTCCAGTCCTCTACCGTTGAGGATGCTGGTGGCCTGGCCTGGAAGGACACGGTCGTGCCTAAGGAGTTTCGGAAATTGTACGGACTGCTAAGATTAAAGAGTTGTAAGAAACCTGAATCACTAGATCACGATCACGAGATGATCGAACGGTGACAATGTCATCAATCATATGGTGTTTTTTTATTTTTAATTCTATAATCATTTTCAATTTAGAAAGTTGATTTTAGTGATCTAGTTTTTCAAATTTCTAGTTTTGAATACACATATGAAGTCAATTCAATGCGTTTGTAAGACTTTAACGCGTAAAAAATTCATATGCACTCCTATGTTTTACAGCTGTGTAGTAATAGAATTTTTGTTCGTAAATCTAGAAGGTGTATCTAATTGAAGTGTTAGAAAAGATTTTTAATTAGAGAGATGTCACAAATAAGATTTTTTTCTATTTGATGGGGAGGGAGGGATGATTGGGATCGAACGTTCACTTTCTAAAATTCTCACTAGTGTCAATAAATCCATTTGGTCTTGACAATGTCGCAAATAAATGTAGGGTTCTTATTTTTTCGTGAGAAATAAAGAATATTTGACGTGGTCATCATCCAATTCAAATTATCGGTTTTTGTATGGTATTTGTGGCACTCAAGAGTTGTACTCTCATGAGCGCCACTTAAAATGATTTTTGAAACAAAGATATATTATATAGTTCAACAAAATCATTTCATGTTATAAAATTTTTGGAAGCAGTTCAGGTTTAAAATTTCTGAAAAATGAGATTTGAGCGATGTTTCTCTAAAAATTATTAAGGCCCCATTTAATGTGGATTAAAATCTTTATTTTCATCGAAGTTAAAGTTAACTTAATTTTGACCATACATTTCACAAGATTCACAAATTTCAACGACATATTTCATTATTATTTTTATTAATATCTATTAAAAATCTACTTTTAATCTCCACCAAACAGGGACTAAGCATAACACCCCCTGAGCATCAGCCAATGGGAAATGTGTTAAATCACTAAGCACAAACCAATATTTACAGCGTTCACAGCAACCACATCTCAATATTACAACAAATCTACTAAGCTGTCACGTCGCCATCTCCTCTAAAAGTGCTACCACCGAATGAACTTTGTTTAGGAGAAACAAGTTTTCTCAAAAAATGTAGCAACTTTTAACAATCTCCGCATTGCTGCAGATTTGATCATGCCAGTAAAGATATCGGTAACATCAGAAGCATTGGCTTCATATGCTCGTTGTACTCGCAATGAAAAGAGTTTAGTAGCCACAATTTAAGTTCGACAAGTTCAAGCAGTCTTTGAACTTGCTTAAATGAAGTATTTTTGTACCCTTTTTTGCTCGATTATATTGAGTTGGGATTTCCAAGTTCAAGTAAACAATTTTCAAGTCACGAATGAAATGGAACTTAACATCATCAAGTTTTGTCCTATCATTAAACATGGATTTTCTACTTGGATGAATAGGACTTCGATTATCTATGACAATCTCAACTTGATTATCAACAAATCCTAACTACATAGTAATCTTCTAAGCCATAGTCCCTCTTAAACTGCATCATATACATTTACATACTTTGCCACAGTAGAGGACAGAGCAAGAAGCTTTTGAAGATGTAATTTCCAGCTTAAACAAGCTCCACACAAGGTAAACATGTATGCAGAAGTAGACGTTCATCAATCAATCTCACCAAAAAAATTCTGAAACTATGTACCCCTTCAACTCCACCCCTTTTTATCTATTCTTAACCAGTACAATACTAAGCCTGTAGTACCTCTTAAGTACTTGAGCAGCCGCTTCACGACATTCCGGTGAAGATCTCCTGGATTTGCTGAGAATTTGATTAAGATACTCGTGATGAAAATACTCGCCAAGACCTGATTATGTGCAAGAACGGGCTCTGTTTCTCTAACCAATATCAAACACACAACAATTTATTGTTCAACCCATGAAGCATCACTATGATTGGCAAATTGAATAACCCACAAAGGGAGAAAATGGTGGCTGCAATATATCAGAAGAAGAAGAAGAAGAAGGAGGAGGAGAAAGGGAGCAGTAACGCAGTTTAGGTCACAATTTCACCAAGAACAAGAGAGAAAAACGGCTGCCTCAACTTAATTGCAAAACAGAGTATTTGTTGCCAAACAATACTTATTCAATATGTTAAGTCTGGTCTTGAACACACCATAAAATACGTAAATGATCTTCTCAATATATTTGCACGAGGAATTTTGCTCATTTTATCAAACTCGCCTTGAAACTGCGTAGAATGTGTTGGATTATTATTTCTACTAAATGGACTAGCATTGGCATTTTGGTCTTGGGCCCATAATGGGATGGGCCATTTTTTTTATACACACATATGGAGCCATTACTCCCCCTCCCCCGCCCCCCACTTGAAATAGTAGTAGTCCATTGACTTCTATTTATATTTAACTTTGCCCGCCCGCCCGCACCCCCCCCCCCTCCCCGGTTTCATATACGGGCATAACAAGAAGAAAAGGGGGCTGGGATTATTATCTCCATAGAAAAGTTCTTCATCTTTTGCAACCTAGACAATCAAATGGAAAGTCAACCACAAGCTATTGGAGGTATGTTTTTTCTTTGATATTGTTGAATACATGCTATGAAATTGAGAAGGGATTATTAGATTCATTTAACTTAACAATTGTTATCAGAGCTAAACCATCTCTTTTTTTATGGCTGTGTCGTTCTATTTTTTTTTTTACAATATATATATATATATACCCATTATATATGCCCATTTAATAGTTAAATATTTTATTGGGTATTGTTTAAGCTTTAAGTATTGGTTATGGTTTATGGTATTGGTTAATGGTTGACTGACATCTTATATAGCAAAATTGATTTTTCCCTTTATGTGTTTATGAATTTTGTGATATTGCTCAATGTTTGTTAATTAAAGAAAAGAAATGGATAATCTCTTTTGAGTAGAATAAATATTTTGTTCCTGTGGATTATATCACTTTGTTGTAATATCGATGGTTTGGAATGGCTATGTACTCACCTCTCGTGGGACAAGGCATTATAAATTATCGGGATTGTTATATTGTTCATGCTTCCGCTTAATGACATTATACTAAGATCCATACGGATAGTGAATTTGCCCTGTCGGTAAATCATTATTTGTTAGGATGCTTAGGACGACATAGATAATAGTTAAGTGATTGGCACTTGGTGGCCTAATTCTATCCTCTCGGTAGTAGGTCATTTTAAGTCCTTCTATTTAATTATTTTGTTTTGTCATGTGTAAAGCCTTTTGTGTGTCTTGGGCTATAGCATAGTGCGTAAGAGTTTATTTTAAATAAAACTCTAGCATGGACATAAAGTTGCCTATTGGATACATTTATGGGAGCACATTTATCATTCTATATGTTAGATAAGTTTTTATTGTATTATCCTCAGCTTATGGCAATGCAACTATGTCTCTCTCTTTGTCTGCTATCAAAAGTCTAACAAGAACCAATTATGAGGATTGGCTGATGTCTCTCACCATTAATTTGGCTATAATGAATTTGGGACTTTGAGGGATGATGCACCTGCCAAACTTACTAGTGAAAGTAATGCAGCTGAAAAGACTCTTTATGAGCAGTAGGTGCATTCTAATTGGACTTGTCTTATGATCATGAAGTATACTATTGACAAGTCTATCAGGCAAAGCATATCTGATACAGATAATGCCAAAGAGTATCTTGAGGCTGTTGGGAAGAAATTTACTGAGTTTGACAAGCCAGAAAAGGAAATTTGATGAAAGTTCTTACTACCACAACCTATGATGGGGTTACTGGAGTTAGAGAGCACATTATGAAGCTTTCTCACTTCTTTAACAAGTTGAAAGGAATGAAAGTTGAGTTAGCAGATAGTTTTCTTGTATGGCAAGTACTTGAATCCTTACCACCTCAGTTTGATGCACTCAAGACTATTTATAATGCTCAGAAAGAATAATGGAACTTGAGTGAAATGACTGCTATTGTAACTCAAGAAGAAGAGATGATAAAAAAAGGCCAAGTCTCATGCTGCTTTCATGGTAACTGCTGATAAAGGGAAGAAGAAATTTTTCAAAGGTAATAGTAGCAACTCCAGTAAGATGAAGAAATCTGGGAGACCCTCTCAACAGACTACTGTGAGTGTTCCAGATAAGCATAAGAAAGAAGGTTTCAAGGGCAGATATAACTTATATCATATTTTTGGGTATAAAAAGTTGATTGTAAGAAGATTAAGGTTTGGTTAGACAAGAAAGGTACACATTCGTTACTAGTGTGTCTTGAGTCTAACCTAGTTGATGTGCTTTCTGATACTTGGTGGCTAGATACTGGTGCAACTATTCACATTACAAATTCCTTGCAGGAATTAAGGAACCACAGAAGAACAATTGATACAGATTCAGTGGTAATTATGGGAAATGGAGTGAAGGTTAAAGTTGAACATATTGGAACAGTTAGACTTATTTTGGCTTCTAAGCATGTTTTGAATTTGTTAGATATTGCTTTTATACCTTCTATCAGGAGAAATCTTATCTCTGTTTCTGTTTTGGATAAATGTAGATATGGTTTTCATTTTGGAAATGGACATGCTACAATCTTTTATAATTCCGTTGTGGTTGGTATTGCTACATTATATGATAGTTCATATAGAATTAATTTGTTTTCTGCTTTAGATTCTGCTTCTTCTAGTATATCTGTTGTGAATCCTGTAGTTGGTTCTAAAAGTACTAGATCCAATGAAACTCTTCCATGTTGTGGCATAAAAGATTGGGTCATATTTCTAGAGAAAGAATGAAAAGGTTGACTAAAGAAGGTATATTGGGTGATTTGGATCTGATTTTGAAACTTGTGTTGATTGTATTAAAGGGAAGCTTCCAGCAAAAATCAGAAAACAAAAGATTAGCAAAAGTGTGGAAATTCTGGATTTAATTCATATTGATGTTTGTGGTCCCATTTTACCTGCAGCTTTGGGAAATTATAGATATTTTATTACCTTTATAGATGATCATTCTTGCTATGGTTACATTGAGCTCATTCGAGAAAAATCAAATTCATTGGAAGCTTTTAAGGCTTTTAAGGCTATCGTGGAACTCCAGAAAAATAAGAAAATCAAAGCAGTAAGATTTGATAGAGGAGGTGAGTTTTATGGGAGATATGATGAAACTGGTAGAAATCCTGGACCTTTTGCTAGTTTTCTTGAGGCATGTGGTATTGAGGCTCAGTATACAATGCCCGGAACTCCTGAATAGAATGGTATTACAGAAAGAAGAAACTATACTCTTATGGACATAGTGCGGTTTATGCTTAGTCATTCTACTTTGCCTGATTTTTTGTGGGGCGAGGCTTTGAAAACTGCTGCTTACATTTTGAATCAAGTACCAAGCAAGTCGATTCCCAAAACACCTTATAAGTTATGGTCAGGTAGAAGGCCTTTGCGTCATTTTCGTGTTTGGGGCTGTAAAGCATAAATAAAGCCTTATAATCCTCAGCAAAAGAAATTTGATCCTAAGACCATCACGGGATATTTTGTTGGATATTGTGTGGGATCAAGAGGCTCTAGATTCTATTACCTTTCTAATGTTACTAGAACTATTGAATCTGATCGAGCCATTTTCTTCGAGGATTTTAGTGATAGTGAGTTCTGTACCACATGAAGTTGTGCTTAGGGAAGAGCGTGTTGTAATACTTGTTCAGGTTACTCCTCCATCAGTGGCAGCACCACCATTAACAGAGGGATCAAATACTATTGTCCAAGACCCTGTCGCTGACACTGAGGTTAATGTTGATATGGGGACTGATGACATTATTTTGAGGAGATCACAAAGAATTGGTAAACCAACAATTTCTGATGATTACATTGTTTATTTGCATGAACATGAGTTTGATGTTGGTACGTCTTTTGATCCAACATCTTTTAAGAAGGCAATTGATAGTCCTAAATCTTCACTTTGGATGGATGCTATGCATGATAAAATGGCATCAATGTGTCGAAATGGAGTATGAGACTTAGTTGAACTACCTTGTGGCTATAGGCCAATTGGCTGTAAGTGGATTTTCAAGACTAAGTATAATTCCGAAGGTCAAGTGGAAAGGTATAAAGCTAGGCTTGTTGCTAAGGGCTTCAATCAAAGAGAAGGCATTGATTATAAGGATACTTTCTCTCCTGTTTCTACCAAGGATTCTTTTTGAATTATTATAGCATTGGTGGCTCATCTGGATCTCGTGTTACATCAAATGGATGTCAAGACAGCTTTTCTTAATAGAGATTTATTTGAAGATGTGGACATGATGCAACCAGATGGTTTCCAAGTAGATGGAAAGGAACATATGGTATGTAAGCTTAAGAAGGCTATTTATGGGCTCAAGCAGACATCAAGACAATGGTACCTAAAATTTGATGAGATTGTCGCGTCTTTCGGTTTCAAGGAGAATGTTGTTGATCAATGCATATACTTGAGGGTCACTGGGAGTAAGTATATTTTTCTTGTTCTTTATGTTGATGATATATTACTCGTAGCAAATGACATTGAACTTTTGCTTAAGACCAAGCGCATGTTGTCATCTCATTTTGATATGAAGGATCTTGGTAAGGCCTCTTATGTTTTGGGGATTCAGATTTTTCGTGAAAGATCTATAGGCGTTATTGGATTGTCTAAAAAAACTTACATTGATCAAGTTTTGAGTAGGTTTAATATGCATTCTTGTTCACCTGGAAAAGCACTTATTGTGAAAAGTGATAAATTTTCTAAGTCTCAATGCCATAAGGACGATAATGAGAGGACTCAAATGCAAACAATTCCATATTCTTCAGTTGTGGGCAATTTGATGTATGCTCAAGTGTGTACACGGCCTGATATTGCTTGGGAGATACTTGAGTGATCCTAGATTGCCTCATTGGAAGGCTGCAAAGAAAGTACGTAGTTACTTACAAGGCACCAAAGATCTAATGCTTACATATCAGCAATCTGACATTCTTGGATATTCTGATGCCGATTTTGTAGGTTGTTTAGATGATAGAAAATCTACTTCTGGTTATGTTTTTATGATGGCAGGAGGATTTGTTTCTTGGAAAAGTGTCAAACAGACACTTGTAGCTTCCTCTACAATGGAGGCAGAGTATGTGGCTTGTTATGAGGCTACATGTCAGGCTATATGGTTGCGGAACTTTATTTTGGGGCTAGGTATTGTGAACACCATTTTGAAGCCGTTGAAGATATTTTGTGACAATTCTCCAGCAGTTGCTTTTTCTTAAAACACTAGGAGCTCTTCGCACTCCAAGCATATTGCTATTAAGCATTTGTTTGTTAGAGAGAAAATAATCGAGTCTTATATTTGTATTGAGCATATTTCATATAACCCAAGAATAACTAACCAAGAGGTGGGTGAATTGGTTTTTGAAACTTTTTCAATAATTAGTTTTAAACTTATTTAATACACAAGATAAATACAAAATGTAATACGAGAAGTAAATATGCA